>NW_025566892.1:0-66798 GCF_020424385.1 Procambarus clarkii | reverse complement strand
CCCGTGTCTCCTACACCCCCCCGTGTCTCCTACACCCCCCGTGTCTCCTACACCCCCCGTGTCTCCTACACCCCCCGTGTCTCCTACACCCCCCGTGTCTCCTACACCCCCCGTGTCTCCTACACCCCCGTGTCTCCTACACCCCCCGTGTCTCCTACACCCCCCGTGTCTCCTACACCCCCCGTGTCTCCTACACCCCCGTGTCTCCTACACCCCCGTGTCTCCTACACCCCCGTGTCTCCTACACCCCCCGTGTCTCCTACCCCCCGTGTGTCTCCTACACCCCCCGTGTCTCCTACACCCCCCGTGTCTCTTACACCCCCCGTGTCTCCTACACCCCCGTGTCTCCTACACCCCCCGTGTCTCCTACACCCCCCGTGTCTCCTACACCCCCCGTGTCTCCTACACCCCCGTGTCTCCTACACCCCCCGTGTCTCCTACACCCCCCGTGTCTCCTCTCCTACACCCCCCGTGTCTCCTACACCCCCGTGTCTCCTACACCCCCGTGTCTCCTACACCCCCCGTGTCTCCTACACCCCCGTGTCTCCTACACCCCCCGTGTCTCCTACACCCCCCGTGTCTCCTACACCCCCCGTGTCTCCTACACCCCCCGTGTCTACACCCCCCCGTGTCTCCTACACCCCCCGTGTCTCCTACACCCCCGTACACCCCCCGTGTCTGCCCTACACCCCCCGTGTCTGCCCTACACCCCCCGTGTCTCCTACACCCCCCGTGTCTCCTACACCCCCGTGTCTCCTACACCCCCCGTGTCCCTACACCCCCCGTGTCTCCTACACCCCCCGTGTCTCCTACACCCCCCGTGTCTCCTACACCCCCGTGTCTCCTACACCCCCCGTGTCTCCTACACCCCCGTGTCTCCTACACCCCCCGTGTCTCCTACTACACCCCCCGTGTCTCCTACACCCCCCGTGTCTCCTACACCCCCCGTGTCTCCTACACCCCCCGTGTCTCCTACACCCCCCCGTGTCTCCTACACCCCCCGTGTCTCCTACACCCCCGTGTCTCCTACACCCCCCGTGTCTCCTACACCCCCCGTGTCTCCTACACCCCCCGTGTCTCCTACACCCCCGTGTCTCCTACACCCCCCGTGTCTCCTACACCCCCCGTGTCTCCTACACCCCCGTGTCTCCTACACCCCCCGTGTCTCCTACACCCCCCGTGTCTCCTACACCCCCCGTGTCTCCTACACCCCCCGTGTCTCCTACACCCCCCGTGTCTCCTACACCCCCCGTGTCTACACCCCCCGTGTCTCCTACACCCCCGTGTCTCCTACACCCCCGTGTCTCCTACACCCCCGTGTCTCCTACACCCCCCGTGTCTCCTACACCCCCCGTGTCTCCTACACCCCCCGTGTCTCCTACACCCCCCGTGTCTCCTACACCCCCCGTGTCTCCTACACCCCCCCGTGTCTCCTACACCCCCCGTGTCTCCCCCCCGTGTCTCCTACACCCCCCGTGTCTCCTACACCCCCCGTGTCTCCTACACCCCCCGTGTCTCCTACACCCCCCGTGTCTCCTACACCCCCCGTGTCTCCTACACCCCCCGTGTCTCCTACACCCCCCGTGTCTCCTACACCCCCCGTGTCTCCTACACCCCCCGTGTCTCCTACACCCCCGTGTCTCCTACACCCCCCGTGTCTCCTACACCCCCCGTGTCTCCTACACCCCCCGTGTCTGTCCTACACCCCCCGTGTCTCCTACACCCCCCGTGTCTCCTACACCCCCCGTGTCTCCTACACCCCCCGTGTCTCCTACACCCCCCGTGTCTCCTACACCCCCGTGTCTCCTACACCCCCCGTGTCTCCTACACCCCCCTCCTACACCCCCCGTGTCTCCTACACCCCCCGTGTCTCCTACACCCCCCGTGTCTCCTACACCCCCGTGTCTCCTACACCCCCCGTGTCTCCTACACCCCCCGTGTCTCCTACACCCCCCGTGTCTCCTACACCCCCCGTGTCTCCTACACCCCCGTGTCTCCTACACCCCCCGTGTCTCCTACACCCCCCGTGTCTCCTACACCCCCCGTGTCTCCTACACCCCCCGTGTCTCCTACACCCCCCGTGTCTCCTACACCCCCCGTGTCTCCTACACACCCCCTCCTACACCCCCCGTGTCTCCTACACCCCCCGTGTCTCCTACACCCCCCGTGTCTCCTACACCCCCCCGTGTCTCCTACACCCCCCGTGTCTCCTACACCCCCCGTGTCTCCTACACCCCCGTGTCTCCTACACCCCCGTGTCTCCTACACCCCCCGTGTCTCCTACACCCCCCGTGTCTCCTACACCCCCCGTGTCTCCTACACCCCCCGTGTCTCCTACACCCCCGTGTCTCCTACACCCCCGTGTCTCCTACACCCCCCGTGTCTCCTACACCCCCCGTGTCTCCTACACCCCCGTGTCTCCTACACCCCCCGTGTCTCCTACACCCCCCGTGTCTCCTACACCCCCCGTGTCTCCTACACCCCCCGTGTCTCCTACACCCCCGTGTCTCCTACACCCCCCGTGTCTCCTACACCCCCGTGTCTCCTACACCCCCCGTGTCTCCTACACCCCCGTGTCTCCTACACCCCCCGTGTCTCCTACACCCCCGTGTCTCCTACACCCCCCGTGTCTCCTACACCCCCGTGTCTCCTACACCCCCCGTGTCTCCTACACCCCCCGTGTCTCCTACACCCCCCGTGTCTCCTACACCCCCCGTGTCTCCTACACCCCCGTGTCTCCTACACCCCCGTGTCTCCTACACCCCCCGTGTCTCCTACACCCCCGTGTCTCCTACACCCCCGTGTCTCCTACACCCCCCGTGTCTCCTACACCCCCCGTGTCTCCTACACCCCCGTGTCTCCTACACCCCCCGTGTCTCCTACACCCCCGTGTCTCCTACACCCCCGTGTCTCCTACACCCCCGTGTCTCCTACACCCCGTGTCTCCTACACCCCCCGTGTCTCCTACACCCCCCGTGTCTCCTACACCCCCCGTGTCTCCTACACCCCCCGTGTCTCCTACACCCCCCGTGTCTCCTACACCCCCCGTGTCTCCTACACCCCCGTGTCTCCTACACCCCCGTGTCTCCTACACCCCCCCGTGTCTCCTACACCCCCCGTGTCTCCTACACCCCCGTGTCTCCTACACCCCCCGTGTCTCCTACACCCCCGTGTCTCCTACACCCCCCGTGTCTCCTACACCCCCGTGTCTCCTACACCCCCGTGTCTCCTACACCCCCCGTGTCTCCTACACCCCCCCGTGTCTCCTACACCCCCCGTGTCTCCTACACCCCCCGTGTCTCCTACACCCCCCGTGTCTCCTACACCCCCCGTGTCTCCTACACCCCCCGTGTCTCCTACACCCCCCCGTGTCTCCTACACCCCCGTGTCTCCTACACCCCCCGTGTCTCCTACACCCCCCGTGTCTCCTACACCCCCCCGTGTCTCCTACACCCCCCGTGTCTCCTACACCCCCGTGTCTCCTACACCCCCGTGTCTCCTACACCCCCGTGTCTCCTACACCCCCGTGTCTCCTACACCCCCGTGTCTCCTACACCCCCCGTGTCTCCTACACCCCCCGTGTCTCCTACACCCCCGTGTCTCCTACACCCCCCGTGTCTCCTACACCCCCGTGTCTCCTACACCCCCCGTGTCTCCTACACCCCCGTGTCTCCTACACCCCCGTGTCTCCTACACCCCCCGTGTCTCCTACACCCCCGTGTCTCCTACACCCCCCGTGTCTCCTACACCCCCGTGTCTCCTACACCCCCGTGTCTCCTACACCCCCGTGTCTCCTACACCCCCCGTGTCTCCTACACCCCCGTGTCTCCTACACCCCCGTGTCTCCTACACCCCCGTGTCTCCTACACCCCCCGTGTCTCCTACACCCCCGTGTCTCCTACACCCCCGTGTCTCCTACACCCCCGTGTCTCCTACACCCCCCGTGTCTCCTACACCCCCCGTGTCTCCTACACCCCCGTGTCTCCTACACCCCCCGTGTCTCCTACACCCCCCGTGTCTCCTACACCCCCCGTGTCTCCTACACCCCCGTGTCTCCTACACCCCCCGTGTCTCCTACACCCCCGTGTCTCCTACACCCCCGTGTCTCCTACACCCCCCGTGTCTCCTACACCCCCGTGTCTCCTACACCCCCCGTGTCTCCTACACCCCCCGTGTCTCCTACACCCCCGTGTCTCCTACACCCCCGTGTCTCCTACACCCCCGTGTCTCCTACACCCCCGTGTCTCCTACACCCCCGTGTCTCCTACACCCCCCGTGTCTCCTACACCCCCCGTGTCTCCTACACCCCCCGTGTCTCCTACACCCCCCGTGTCTCCTACACCCCCCGTGTCTCCTACACCCCCGTGTCTCCTACACCCCCCGTGTCTCCTACACCCCCGTGTCTCCTACACCCCCCGTGTCTCCTACACCCCCGTGTCTCCTACACCCCCCGTGTCTCCTACACCCCCGTGTCTCCTACACCCCCCGTGTCTCCTACACCCCCCGTGTCTCCTACACCCCCCGTGTCTCCTACACCCCCCGTGTCTCCTACACCCCCGTGTCTCCTACACCCCCCGTGTCTCCTACACCCCCGTGTCTCCTACACCCCCGTGTCTCCTACACCCCCGTGTCTCCTACACCCCCCGTGTCTCCTACACCCCCGTGTCTCCTACACCCCCCCTGTGTCTCCTACACCCCCCTGTCTCCTACACCCCCCGTGTCTCCTACACCCCCGTGTCTCCTACACCCCCCGTGTCTCCTACACCCCCGTGTCTCCTACACCCCCGTGTCTCCTACACCCCCCGTGTCTCCTACACCCCCGTGTCTCCTACACCCCCCGTGTCTCCTACACCCCCGTGTCTCCTACACCCCCGTGTCTCCTACACGACCTTCACCCCCGGAATCAACGTAAGATAACCGCCAGGTACATCTACCTCCATCTACTTTACCCCCCCCCCCCCCCCCCGCGAGTCCCCCAGCTCCCCTCCTTGCATCTGGAATCAAATGGCAATGGTCTAAAATCTCCATTTAAGTGACCTGGAACTTAGTTGCTCATTTAACTCTACAATATATATTGATTTCCTACTTGTATTTAACTGTAAACAATATTTTCTTCTTAAAAAAATATGTATTACTATTAATTTTGAGTTATAAGCAATTAAAATAATTCTGATTTCCATATAAATTGTTTAATAACTATATATTCAAAAACCTTTATTTCAAGGATGAGGAAGGATCAGGTTTCCTTCCTCGGGGGAACTCGGTGAACGTCAACTCCTTAAAAGTCAACCAAATACCCTTCATCATCTTCAATCCTTGAAAAGGGATGTAAACATGTCCGTGTCTACTCTACAACGTGATCAATAACAGGAGCAACAAGCTGTGGTAACGTGATCTTTCATACACCATGATCTCGCTGACGACGACGACACACGTCTCCTCCACCATCATACAAGGGACTGAGATAGTTCAATGTTTTCAAGTTGGAGAGACTGAGAGAGAGAGAGAGAGAGAGAGAGAGAGAGAGAGCGGTCTGACCTCCTTGCCAGCAAAAGCTCTTTTAATCTCAGACTTTCCTTTCTCACACAACATTACAAGAAAAGAACATGACGGGAATGCGACTCGGAAGTTTTTGTTTTGCTTTCAGTATATTAAAAATAATTATATTATATTATATATATATATATATATATATATATATATATATATATATATATATAATATATATATATATATATATATATATATATATATATATATATATATATATATATATATATATATATATATATATATATATATATATATATATATATATATATATATATATATATATATATATATATAATATATATATATATATATATATATATATATATATTATATATATATATATATATATATATATATATATATATAATATATATATTATATATATATATATATATATATATATATATATATATATATAATATATATATATATATATATATATATATATATATATATATATATATATATATATATATATAATATATATATATATATATGCACACACATATAACTGCTAATTTTCCCCCCAAAATTATGCTAAATTCATCATTGTAACCAAACAAATAATTTAGAAAGATTGTAAACATTTTCATTTATTTGTTATTAACACATTTAGGCACACGAGCATCTATGCAGCTGACCTAGACTATATGAAGTGGAGTACAGAGTGTGTCAAGAAACTAGCTACGTGATACTAGAAATCCCCATCGCACAGTATGGTTGTCATACAAATTTTTCATTTATGGCAAACTGCCAGTGTTAAATTCCACGTTAATCACACGCGCGATATTTTACAATGGATCATGAAAATGGCCTATGGGTGTTTAGAATTTGTAATAGCTCCTAAAGCATTTAACTCAGACCAGCTTATGTCCATGCAGTGCCTTGTACGGTGGCTGGTGGCGTCATGGGGCTCCATAAGCCCGAGTGGACACACGTGTAACCACCAGCTGTTTCACTATTCTTCCCGGGGTATATTGTGATATTATATGGGCGAAGCTCACGATCTTCAGAACTTTGGGCTATTAGAAAATAAGGTTCTCTCTCTGCTCGGCACTGGGCTGTGACAAGGCTCCTCTTCATGATCAGGTTAATTAAATTGCATCTTGCATACCAACTCTTGGAGTTCCTGCAGCGTTCCACATACACGTCATAAATTTTGGCTTCCACCTTGTTGCACCTACATTGGTTCTCTGGCCACTGAGGCAGAGACCTACTGCAATTTGGAGGGTCTCTGTATCTTGACGTGTTCCTCTTGCAGATATAGGTGTTACTAAAAGGAAATTCCCTACATGAGGGGCACCCACAGATCTAAGGAGTGTTATCTACTGTTCTAATAGTCCAGCACTGAGTAAAGTCTTAATTTTTCTCCACCACTAGACTGTCCTAGTTCGCTTGTTTGTGTTTTGTCTTGGGTCTGGCCTTGCTACTGGGGCTGCAGGGGCAACCTACTGATTAGAGCAATCAATGAAGGGATGATCGTCTATTCCTGAAAAATCACTTAGGGGTTCTGGTAAAAGGTTCAATTATATGGATATAATATAATTCAGTAATGTGTAAAGTTACAGGAGACAATTTCACACTTGGTTGCAGTAAGAATAAGAACAAGAGCTCCTCCCAACTTCTACATTTTGCTGATATTCTGCAGGTGGGTCTCTAAATCAAACTATCAGTGACCTCTTAAATGACTAATTATCAAAGGAGAGGCGGGCAAAGGGGTCGCCCTGTTAAGACACATTCACATGAGGTAATTTCATGTTCCAAAAGAGAGGCTTAGAGTCGTAACTATAGCATGACTGGACCAAAGGATAAGATGAAAAA
Organism: Procambarus clarkii; assembly: GCF_020424385.1. Taxonomy (NCBI): domain Eukaryota; kingdom Metazoa; phylum Arthropoda; class Malacostraca; order Decapoda; family Cambaridae; genus Procambarus; species Procambarus clarkii. The sequence goes on along the minus strand of NW_025566892.1, from coordinate 59,424 downwards.
ATAGCTACAAATGGATCGGATAACAGCATCTCTTCTACTTGATTCAAGGCATTTTTAAAATCTAGCTTAACCAGTTCCTACTCGTCTGTGAAACTGGTAATGTAAGCTTGTGCGGCATGTGCAGAAGCTTCACAGGCTCGCTAGGGGAACTCCAAACCTCAAGCTGATTGGATTTTAGCATTGCGGCGGCTTCCTGGTCTCATCACAGCCTTAGTAATGAGACGTGCGAGGGTGTTGCCAACATCAATTTAAAGCACAGAAGGCTGCTGTGAAAAAAAGTGTCCACTGACCTCGGCGATGTAGCCAGCCAAGCCAACCCATCCTCCGAATTGACAGTACGTTTTAATACTAAGTGTAATAAGTACATTTCCTGACTGTCATACATAGTACATAATTGCACTTATGGGGCTGTTACATTTACCTCCCCATTTATTCTCCTCGTTTTCTGTTAAGACACTCAGAATTTTAGAACGAAGTTTTAAAGTTCAAATGAACAAATCCACAAGGGCCGAGGATTCGAACCTGCATCCAAGGACATCCCAGATGCTGCCTTAATCGACTGAGCTACAACATGGTCAAAGGAGTTGAAACCGAAGTTCTACTAAACTTACGGGATCCTGCAGTCTCTAATATATATTATTATTATTATTATTTTATATATATATATATATATATATATATATATATATATATATATATATATATATATATATATATATGTCGTACCTAGTAGCCAGAACGCACTTCTCAGCCTACTATGCAAGGCCCAATTTGCCTAATAAGCCAAGTTTTCATGAATTAATTGTTTTTTGACTACCTAACCTACCTAACCTAACCTAACTTTTTCCGTTACCTAACCTAACCTAACGTATAAAGATAGGTTAGGTTAGGTTAGGTAGGGTTGGTTAGGTTCTGTCATATATCTACGTTAATTTAACCTCCAATAAAAAAAATTGACCTCATACATAATGAAATGGGTACCTTTATCATTTTATAACAAAAACAATTGAGAAAATATATTAATTCAGGAAAACTTGGCTTATTAGGCAAATCGGGCCTTGCATAGTAGGCTGAGAATTGCGTTCTGGCTACTAGGTACGACATTATATATATATATATATATATATATATATATATATATATATATATATATATATATATATATATATAATGTATATATATATATATATATATATATATATATATATATATATATATATATATATATATATATATATATATATATGATGCACAACTTGCCTAAACACGCAAGTGAAGTTATACAACTTTAGAACACTTTCCCACCAGGAGACTCGAACCCTTACCAGCACAGAAGCCTTACAGCAATTGGCATAACAGGTACGCCTTTAACCCACTGCACCACGCTCAGACCCTTAAAAGAGATGGTAACTTTGGTGTATTTAAACCCCCCAAAGATCACCACCTCCCAAGGGCATGTGTTCTAAAGTTGCATAACTTCACTAGCGTGTTTAGGCAAGTTGTGCATCAAGCATAGACACAGTTCTCCCATATTAACAGGGACTTTATAGAAAACGTGAATGACCCCTCACTAGCTCTAGTTGCCCTTGGGAGGTGGTGATCTTTGGGAGGCTTAAATACCCCAAAATTTCCATCTCTTTTAAGGGTCTGAGCGTGGTGCTGTGGGTTAAAGGCGTATCTGTTATGCCAGTTGCTGTAAGGCTTCTGTGCTGGCCAGAGTTCGAGTCTCCTGGTGGGAAAGTGTTCTAAAGTTGTGTATTATATATATACATATATATATATATTATTAAATATGACCGAAAAAGTAAGATTAATAATTCTAACACGAATTTTCTCGATCTTTCGTACATTTCTCTTCACTGTTGGTGGTAACTCAAAAATCAATTCTCCAAAATTCATTTTTATTTCTAGTCTGACGCGACACTTGAGCGCGTTTCGTAAAACTTATTACATTTTCAAAGACTTTAGTCTACACATACACAACTGAATAGAACTTACATATCTCCGATTTGTTTATATCTACATTTGAGTGAGGTGGATGGGGTGAGGTGGTATTAATAGGGTATTAATTTCATCAACACAAGACAGAACACGAAACAATGGGTATTGAATGGAAGTGATTGTAGAAAGCCTATTGGTCCATATTTCTTGATGCTTCTATATTGGAGCGGAGTCTTAAGGTGGGTTAAATATAGTTGTGCATTAATTACCTGTTGATTGCTGGTGTTGACTTTTTAATGTGTAGTGCCTCGCAAACGTCAAGCCGTCTGCTATCGCTGTATCTATCGATGATTTCTGTGTTGTTTACTAGGATTTCTCTGGCGATGGTTTCGTTGTGGGAAGAGATTATATGTTCCTTAATGGAGCCCTGTTGCTTATGCATCGTTAAACGCCTAGAAAGAGATGTTGTTGTCTTGCCTATATACTGGGTTTTTTGGAGCTTACAGTCCCCAAGAGGGCATAGACGACGTTGGTCTCTTTTAAAGCGTTTTGCTTTGTGTCTGGAGAGTTTCTCATGAGTAGGCTGGCCGTTTTTCTAGTTTTTTAGTAAATCGTCAGTTGTATCCTCTGATTTTTGTCTGTAGGGATAACGTTTCTATTAACAATATCTTTCAGGACCCTTTCCTCTGTTTTATGAGCTGTGGAAAAGAAGTTCCTGTAAAATAGTCTAATAGGGGGTATAGGTGTTGTGTTAGTTGTCTCTTCAGAGGTTGCATGGCGTTTCACTTTCCTTCTTATGATGTCTTCGACGAAACCATTGGAGAAGCCGTTGTTGACTAGGACCTGCCTTACCCTACAGAGTTCTTCGTCGACTTGCTTCCATTCTGAGCTGTGGCTGAGAGCACGGTCGACATATGCGTTAACAACACTCCTCTTGTACCTGTCTGGGCAGTCGCTGTTGGCATTTAGGCACATTCCTATGTTCGTTTCCTTAGTGTAGACTGCAGTGTGGAAACCTCCGCTCTTTTCCATGACTGTTACATCTAGTAAGGGCAGCTTCCCATCCTTTTCCATCTCGTAAGTGAAACGCAGCACGGAACTCTGCTCAAATGCCTCCTTCAGCTCCTGCAGATGTCTGACATCAGGTACCTGTGTAAAAATGTCGTCAACATACCTGCAGTATATGGCCGGTTTCAAGTTCATGTCGACTAAGACTTTTTGCTCGATGGTACCCATGTAGAAGTTTGCAAACAGGACACCTAGGGGAGAACCCATGGCGTCCCCATCTACTTACATATACATGTGCCCATCCGGGCTCAAGAAGGGTGCCTCTTTAGTACAAGCTTGGAGTAGTTTCCTTAGAATATTTTCTGGTATGTCAAGAGGAGTACAGGCTGGATCACAATACACTCTGTCGGCTATCATCCCGATTGTCTCGTCCACGGGTACGTTGGTGAACAGTGATTCTACGTCCAACGAGGCTCTTATCCCTGTGGCCCGTGTGCCCCGCAGTAAGTCAACAAATTCCTTTGGAGACTTCAGGCTGAACGCGCAAGGAACATAAGGAGTCAGCAGGCCGTTGAGTCGCTTCGCAAGTCTGTACGTGGGTGTGGGTATCTGGCTAATGATTGGCCGAAGTGGGTTTCCAGGCTTGTGTGTCTTGACATTTCCATACGCATATCCAGGTTTATATTCCCCAATAATTTTTGGCAGGTGGAGTCCTGATTTCTTGGCGTTCACAGTTTCGATCAATTGAATTTTGGAGAATTGATTTTTGAATTACCACCAGCAGTGAAAAGAAATGTACGAAAGATTGAGAAAATTCGTGTTAGAATTATTAATCTTACTTTTTCGGTCATATTTAATATATATATATATATATATATATATATATATATATATATATATATATATATATATATATATATATATATATATATATATATATATATATATGTCGTACCTAGTAGCCAGAACTCACTTTTTGGCCTACTATGCAAGGCCCGATTTGCCTAATAAGCCAAGTTTTCATGAATTAATATATTTTTTCTAATTTTTTTCTTATGACATGATAAAGCTACCCATTTCATTATGTATGAGGTCAATTTTTTTTTATTGGAGTTAAAATTAACGTAGATATATGACCGAACCTAACCAACCCTACCTAACCTAACCTAACCTATCTTTATAGGTTAGGTTTGGTTAGGTAGCCCAAAAGGTAGGTTAGGTTAGGTTAGGTAGGTTAGGTAGTCGAAAAACAATTAATTCATGAAAACTTGGCTTATTAGGCAAATCGGGCCTTGCATAATAGGCTGAGAAGTGAGTTCTGGCTACTAGGTACGACATATATATATATATATATAATATATATATATATATTATATATATTGTTACGGTTATCGCCTGCACAGCAGTAGATTCTGCCTGTTGCTTACGACCTCAATATCAATATGCTCCAACATCAGGATTCAACATCAAGAAACACCAACAATATGTGACAAAACGTATTGTTCTACCTCTCTCCCCTCCTCCCTACCCAACCGCTTGGGCTGGACGGTAGAGCGACGGTCTCGCTTCATGCAGGTCAGCGTTCAATCCCCGACCGTCCAAGTGGTTGGGCATCATTCCTTCCATCCCAAATCCTTATCCTTACCCTTCCAAGTGCTATATAGTCGTAATGGCTTGGCGCTTTCCCCTGATAGTTCCCTTCCCTTCTGCCTCCCCCCCTCTCCCCTACCTTCCACCAGCCCCATACCTGCCGTCTTGCCAGCTCCCCAGATAAGCTATCATGACGGTCGTCATACTGCCGGTTCCTGGTCAAGAGTGCCAGTGCCAGTGTGACGTCAGTACCTGTATATATATAGCCATACTGGCGGCTTAGTCAGGCAGACACCATCTGGTGGTCCTAGCTCGCCTGTGTCTGCCCGGACCTTGACGTTCTGATCAACGGGTGATGGTTGGCATCCACAGCACATTGTATACAGTCATATCTCACCTCTTGTCAGTAACCTAACTTCATTTGTATATATTTTTCTTTTTATTGTGTTTTAGCCAAGTAGTCAACGGTTTTTTGTCTTTAATTATTCATTAATTTTTATTTGTAAAAGTATATTGTTATTAATTTTTGTTATCAATAAATATTATAAAGTGTTTACTTTCTTGTTCTTTACCCGCGGCTTCCACACCGTAAAGGTACCAGCACATTTATGTTTTTTATTTTTTTTATTAATGTGTTTGGCACAACACCTGCCAGAATAGTTACTGTGCTATTCCAGAGTATGTCACAATATATATATATATATATATATATATATATATATATATATATATATATATATATATATATATATATATATATATATAAACACACCGAAACTACGACGTTGGTACAAATTTTAATACCACCTAACCAGTTATAACAACCAATATAGCAAGTTGTAACAACGTTCTAATACGCCATAAACACGTTAAGCCAAGATGTAACAACTTTATTACAAGTTGTAACAAGCGGAAAATAGAGACAGTTTCGGTTTGTGTTTCCAGGGTTCAAAGTATTAATTTATAATTGTTTATACTGGAGCCGGTGGCTGACCGGACAAAACACTGGACGCGTTATCCTGTGGTCCCGGGTTCGATCCCGGCCGCAGGCGAGAAACAATGGGCGGAGTTTCTTTCATCCTGATGCTCCTGTTACCTAACAGTAAATAGGTACCTGGAAGTTAGTCAGTTGTCACGGGCAACTTCCTGGGGTTGGAGGCCTGGTCGAGTACCGGGCCGCGGGGACACTAAAGCCCCGAAATAATCTCAAGATAACCTCAAAATCTGATATATTAAACATGTGTATGGCGTATTAAATGTGTATTGTGCATTAAACTTGTGTATGACGTATTAAACGTGTATGGCGTATTAAATGTGTATTGTGCATTAAACTTGTGTATGACGTATTAAACATGTGTATGACTTACTAAACATGTGTATGACCTACTAAACATGTGTATGACCTACTAAACATGTGTATGACGTATTAAACGTGTATTAATTACGTATTATACACCACCGCCAGAGGCAGGCCTCTGGTGGTGGTTGTAGGACATCAATTAGTGGAGTATCGGGTACACCATTTTCTCCCTCACCATATTCCAGTAACGATCAAATCCGACTTTTACATAGTTTACTAAGCCGCTCCTTAATGGCCTCCATGGTATTTTTGGAAAATGTAGCCCCACTACCTTCCCCCCCCTTCCCCTCGCCCCTTCCCCCCCAAAAAAAAATCTTTTGCCTAAGCCATTGTATTACGATTTGGATAATTTTTCAAATTTCATAAGTTTGCAATTTCAGAAACTTTATATAATGGTCACTTATGAAATGTTTTATCTATATAATCATTGTAGAAGTATTTTAACACAAATTATATTTGATATTTTGGAAGGGGAAGTGGGGCTGGTGCTTGATTTTGACCAAAATCTAAAAACCATGTAAGATTGGCACGTCTATGAGAGAGAAACAGCAGCTTGTATATAAATCTACATTGAATTCCAGTACCTAGTTAGCCTTGAAACATTCAGCAGTTACAGAGTCGTGTTCGGAATCACACGGCTCGCTTTTTTGGTGTTCAGACCTCTGTTGAGACAAGTTACGTTTGGTTAGGTTAGGTTAGGTTACATTAGGTCATGTCAGGCAAGGCTAGGTTAGGTCATTATAGTTTAGGTTAGGTTGAACGTTGAGACCTTATTAGGTGTGATGACCCCAGGTGGCCTGGCGGATTGGATCTGCCAGGTGAGAGTTATTCTGCACACCTGACCACAGATTAAGATGTCAGAGAGAGGAAATTTATTAAGTAAACGTCAGTGAGTTACTTAAATGAATACAAGTGGAGGATGAACATCTTATAAAAAGTTAGATCGAATAAGATGTCGACATTTTGTGACGTGGCATGACGCCGACAAACGTCGTAACGCATCATTTGAATTGATACAGTCGTCATGAATGGGCGTACGTCACTGTCTCCTGGGAAGATAGAAAAATACGGTTATGGGTACAGCATTTGAGTGAAGGCTACAGTGTACAACTGGTGAGGAAGCTGCCGAGGACACAACGTATGTCATTTCTCAGTGATTATGAAGATATTAGAGGCGACCTGAAGCCTAGAGGGTGGTCGTGCCTGTGTGAACTCTAATGTGAAATATCCTCGAATGGAGGAAAGCAAGCAGGTGTTTCTGTGTGAAGCCTGCCAGGCGACTTCATAGACTCATGTCAGGACTGTGAGGAGCTTTGAAAGACAGTCCCAAAGGATTTTTGTTGGACGACCAAGAATAACACCATGTCGGAGCGACAGAGGGCAAGCGTCGCCACATCCTGAAATTCTGCAGTAAGCTCGCTTATTAATTGATCGATTGTTTATTAGTGCTTGATCGTGTGCCAAGCGATCGTAGGAGACGTTTATGCATATTGGTTAGAGATTTTATTAAGATAGTGAGCTGATATGAGCAGTTAAAAATAAGTGGACATGCTGGAGACAGGCGCAGCACATCTACACTCTACTGAGGTCAGTGAGGGACTGAGGGGCGGTGCCCCCAAGCGTCGCGTCGGTGGTTGATTTCGGTGTGGACTCGTCCGAAAATGTTAAGTTAGTGGAGGAGTTTCGCATCTGAGGAAGATTATATGGTGAACTCCAAGTGTGGAGCTGAACTTCGAGTGAAGGAGAGCTACACGTTTCTTTTGTGAAGCCGCATAGAGGAACTTCACAGGCATTTGAGTAGAGACTGCAGGTGCAGCAGATAATGGAAGGACTGTAGGACTATCTGCCTGATTTTGAGGACCTAGACAGATGTTCTTAGTGGTGGGCCTCAGGACGTAGAACAGAGAACCATATGGGCACCTTGATACGTATGAGAGAGTGCTTGATTGCTTATTGGCATGAAAGAATAAATTGATGAAAAATGAGGTGAGATAGGTGAGAAATTGATTTCTTTTCTTATTGGAGATATTTTCATGTGCCAGGTATTCAACCTTAAGCAGTGAGGAGACAGTACTTTGGTTGTGGGCCAAAGTTGAGCGGCAGCCTAATACAGTTATTTGATGAAGTCTGGATATCATATCGGAGCGTTACCGGTTTGTGGAACCCTAGGGTGCTGTACTATAATATTATAATATTATATACATATCTCTTTGTATATGTTTTCATGTTTATACATTAGGTTAAATCAGGTCTGGAAAGATTAAGTTAGGTCGTTCATCATAGAGCAGGCAGCTGTTATATACCAATAATTATTGTTTTGTTTGACTATAAATCAGAAAACCATATTTCTTCTATCTAAATAACTTGGCTAAGGACGAAACAGCTCAGACCACCACCTTGGTAACAGTACGTAACTTTTCAATCCTCAAAGTTATGTAACAATCATTACAAGAGCTAATTATGTAAAATATATGAATAGCAGGTGTGAGCTTCGTGTAAATCTCTCTCCAAGCTCCTATATAAATCTATAGAGGCAGATGATTAGTTCCAAGTAGCAAATACATTTAGTTGTTTTGTTTAAAAAAAAAAAATAAGCTTCAATTGATTCGTTAGTATTCAGAGCGTACTAATTTCGATGTATTCCGACTGGTGGTGGTTGTGAGACCTTCCGTGGGCAGACAGTATGCGCAGGGACCCATCAGACCGCAGTTTTCAGTACCCGACAAATTAAATTATGCGGAGACGCGAAAATAATTGGAAAAATTGGAAATAGATGTAGGGAAATGAGATGGAGACAGACAGAAAAAATGAAAAAGAGAGAGAGAGAGAGAGAGAGAGAGAGAGAGAGAGAGAGAGAGAGAGAGAGAGAGAGAGAGAGAGAGAGAGAGAGAGAGAGAGAGAGAGAGAGAGAGAGGGGGGGGGGGGGGGGGACAACAGTAACCCTCGCCAGGCAGCTTGAGGGAGGATGAAGGAAATTGACAAAGCGAAATTTTTTGTCGGGATTCGGAAATTGGTTTTACATCCTCCACAGATCCTTCTCCCCCCCCCCCCCCCCCTCCCTGCCCCCCCCCCCTCCACACACTTCTCCCCCCCCCACTTCTCCCTGCCCCCCCCCCCCCTCCCGACCCTTCTCCCCCCCCCCCGACACTTTTCCCTTCCCCCCCCCCCCCCCCCCCCCCCCCCCCGACACTTTTTCTCCCCCCCCCCCCGACACTTCTCCCCCCCCGACACTTCTCCCCCCCCCCCTCGACACTTCTCCCTCCCCCCCCCCCGACACTTCTCCCCCCCCCCCACACTTCTCCCCCCCCCCCTCGACACTTCTCCCTCCCACCCCCTCGACACTTCTCCCTCCAACCCCCTCGACACCGACCCTCCAACCTCCCCCCCCCCCCCCGACACTTCTCCCTCCCCCCCCCCCGACACTTCTCCCTCCCCCCCCTCCGACACTTCTCCCTCCCCCCCCTCGACACTTCTCCCTCCCCCCCCCCCGACACTTCTCCCTCCCCCCCCCTCGACACTTCTCCCTCCACCCCTCCGACACTTCTCCCTCCCCCTATGCCAACACCATCCTTGACACCTGGCACACTATGCCAACACCATCCCTGACACCTGGCACACTATGCCAACACCATCCCTGACACCTGGCACACTATGCCAACACCATCCTTGACACCTGACACACTATGCCAACACCATCCTTGATACCTGGCACACTATGCCAACACCATCCTTGACACCTGGCACACTATGCCAACACCATCCCTGACACCTGACACTATGACCACACCATCCCTGACACCTGGCACACTATGCCAACACCATCCTTGACACCTGGCACACTATCCCAACACCATCCTTGACACCTGGCACACTATGCCAACACCATCCCTGACACCTGGCACACTATGCCAACACCATCCTTGATGCAGGCGATGAGTCACAATAACGTGGCTGAAGTATGTTGACCAGACCTTCAATTTCTAATTGTTGACCAATCTTCAATTTCTAGTGTGTGGTCTGGTCACCATCCTTGATACCTGGCACACTATGCCAACACCATCCCTGACACCTGGCACACTATGCCAACACCATCCTTGACACCTGGCACACTATGCCAACACCATCCCTGACACCTGGCACACTATGCCAACACCATCCTTGACACCTAACACACTATGCCAACACCATCCTTGATACCTGGCACACTATGCCAACACCATCCTTGACACCTGGCACACTATGCCAACACCATCCCTGACACCTGACACTATGACCACACCATCCCTGACACCTGACACTATGACCACACCATCCCTGACACCTGACACTATGACCACACCATCCCTGATACCTGACACTATGACCACACCATCCCTGATATCTGACACTGACCACACCATCCCTGATACCTGACACTGACCACACCATCCCTGACACCTGACACTATGACCACACCAGCCCTGACACCTGACACTATGACCACACCATCCCTGACACCTGACACTATGACCACACCATCCCTGACACCTGACACTATGACCACACCATCCCTGATACCTGACACTATGACCACACCATCCCTGATACCTGACACTATGACCACACCATCCCTGACACCTGACCACACCATCCCTGATACTTCCTGACACCACACACTGAAATCTTACAATGTTGTGTCCATGTTCGCCATGTAATCATCTTTAATCTTCCTACACAATGAACACGTTTCTTCCTTTACATAATAACTTAAATCCAAATTATTCTCTGTTGTATTGTTGGAAGCTAGAGAAAGGCTTTATTATTATTATTATTATTACTAGCAATGCCTGGGTTCTCACAGAGGGCCTGCACTTGCAGCTTGCAATAGCCCATGTTGAGTTACGTAAAGAGCTAACAAGATATCGACAGGCCAGTGGCCGAGATAATAACAGAAAATAACCATCACTTTTACAATATCATAATTTCGTCAGGGGTCGTCGTTCAAGCCAAAGGACACTCGCTAGAGGCCTTAGAAGGCTAGGGAGGTTATACATCATATATGATGCAAGGCTGTGGAGCAGCTCTACCCTTCACATAGTGTCAAGAATCATTAAGTGAGCCAGGGGCATGTACGAGTCAAGTGTGGGAATAGTTCGGGGAAAAGGGTTTGTAATCGAATGTAACAAACACTAATTTATTTAAATAGGTTAACACTATTAGGCCTGGTTCCTTTACGTTAAGAGAGAATATCACTGCTACAAAAGCCAAGCAATGAGCATTTCCCAGCAGGACGGGATCCTAATGGGCCAGAATGCTTAAACGGCCAGTCTTTAGTAGTCACTAGCAAGGTAAACAGAATGTGTGTGTTGAATACACTGATCATTACTCTTTAGCACTGACAAACCCAAGGGTAAATCTACTGGTATACATCAGTATACTTATAATACACTTATCACACGAAAATGCAAGCGATGCACAATAATTATATCTTGTCACTGTATTGCAAAAGATCAAAGTACACAACAGTGATATATCAACAATTACAATACCTGCAAAATATAGTACAATAATAAATGACACTAACAATCACCGTTATACAACTGGTCCACTGATCACGTATTTAATATGTAGAAAATACTAAATAATCTATACTTAATACACACTGAGTCACACGGACTCCATCTAATGTGAAATAATTACTTAATACACAGAAGCAATATAACACTGAACACAGTGGTCACAAATGACCCTAAACGTGTGCGCAGTACCACTGTCCTCTGTCGGCTATGACTACACCTTACAACTGCTCGCACCTGACATCACAAAGTCCCATAGCAGTTTTAGCAGTTTATCACACTTCCCATATTATGTGTGTGTGTGTGTATGTGTGTATGTGTGTGTGTATGTGTGTGTGTATGTGTGTGTGTGTGTGTGTATGTGTGTGTGTGTATGTGTGTGTGTGTGTGTATGTGTGTGTGTGTATGTGTGTGTGTGTATGTGTGTGTGTGTGTGTGTGTGTGTGTGTGTATGTGTGTGTGTGTGTGTGTGTGTGTGTGTGTGTGTGTGTGTATGTGTGTGTGTGTGTGTGTGTGTGTGTGTGTGTGTGTGTGTGTGTGTGTGTGTGTATGTGTGTGTGTGTATGTGTGTGTGTGTATGTGTGTGTGTGTATGTATGTATATATTATATATATATATATATATATATATATATATATATATATATATATATATATATATATATATATATATATATATATATATATATATACTGAAAACTCACACCCCAGATATATTGTCGCATATTGTCCTGGGGACCATTCAGGCTTGTTCGCATATATATATATATATATATATATATATATATATATATATATATATATATATATAATATATATACAGTCTTTCTTGTAAACATATATTATTAAATATGACCGAAAAAGTAAGATTAGTAATTCTAACACGAATTTTCTCAATATTTCTTATGTTTCTTTTCACTGTCGATGGTAATTGAAAAATCAATTCTCCAAAATTCATTTTTATTTCTAGTCTGACGCGACACTTTAACGCGTTTCGTAATAACTTATTACATGTTCAAAGACTTTAGTTTACACACACACAACTATAACCTGCAAACACTAAACAGAATTCTACTATGCTATCATTTAAACAGCTTTCGTCTTATATACCCGCATTTGGTGAGGTGATATGTTACAACAGTTTTGGATGAGGTGAACAAAACTTTCAACTCAAGAACTCTTTCAACTCTATTCAAGATAGAGCAAACTTTCAACACAAGACAGAACACGGTGCAATGGGTATAAATTGGATAAATTAAAGGGAAGAATGGAAGTAACTGCAAAGGGCCTATTGGCCCATATTTCTTGATGCTTCTATATTGGTGCGGAGTCTTGAAGTGGGTAGAATATAGTTGTGCATTAATTCGCTGTTGATTGCTGGTGTTGACTTCTTGATGTGTAGTGCCTCGCAGATGTCAAGCCGCCTGCTATCGCTGGATCTATCGATGACTTCTGTGTTGTTTGTTAAGATTTCTCTAGTGATGGTCTGGTTGTGGGAAGAGATTATATGTTCCTTAATGGAGCCCTGTTGCTTATGCAACAGGGCGATTAACGATGCATATATATGAATTGAGTGCATTCTCTACCATCCAGCCCAACTGGTTACCTGGTTGATACCTGGTTGATGGGGTTCTGGGAGTTCTTCTACTCTCAAAGCCCGGCCCGAGGCCAGGCTTGGTTGGTTGGTTGGACTATTTGGGTTGGGTTGGACTATTTGAAAAAGGCAATGGTAGCTCACCGAGATTAACTAGTGGAAAAGCCCTGCGAGATGGGGTAGCCTCTGAACTAATGAGGCATAAAACACTCGTGTAGTCAGAAGTAACAGAGGCGCGACGTTCCCTTTTGCAATAGCGAAAACGTTCTTTGAACAATTTGTAGCTTGCCACAAGACTGGGACTGACTCAAGAGGTTATCTTGAGATGATTTCGGGGCTTTTTAGTGTCCCCGCGGCCCGGTCCTCGACCAGGCCTCCACCCACAGGAAGCAGCCCGTGACAGCTGACTAACACCCAGGTACCTATTTTGCTGCTAGGTAACAGGGGCATAGGGTGAAAGAAACTCTGCCCATTGTTTCTCGCCGGCGCCTGGGATCGAACCCAGGACCACAGGATCACAAGTCCAGCGTGCTGTCCGCTCGGCCGACCGGCTCCCTAGATTGTAAGAGTCATCCAGCAATATGAAGAGCATGGTCTTTCCCGATTATATTTCTGTTCAAAAGAGAAATGTGGTTCGGAGAAGTTGGGAAGTTATTCCACTACATTTCACAAGCGACGTTGAGGCGCATCAGCTGCATCTCAGTCCTGGAGAAGAAACACCTGGACAAGTCAGTACTCGGACTTATCAAGTTATTGTTACAATGGAGGCTCGTGTTCTCTCATACAAGTGAATTATGTCAATGAAAACGAACTTCTGGTCTGTGACTACCAAGAGTTGTTGGGTCATTGGGAGGAAATAGCTTCGGCTATCAATGACTTAACAGTCTGGTAGTCATTTGGTCAGAGTACTGGACTTGTCAAGGGGTTTCATTGCCCCTGTCAGTCTAAGGTTTGAACTTTTCATGGGAGGAGTCCTTCCTGATATAATCGTCCTAAGAACAAATCAATTACCGTGAGTAACCAAAACCCATAAACCACTTGAATAGTCATCTAGATATTTGTGATGGTCTGAAAATATATTTCAGTTCCAGTAATAATCTACATGTAAATTGGCAAGTAAACCATTGTCCTAACAGAGAGTATTCTCTCGTGTTTTAACTTTATTGAATTATAAATCGTTGGTTTAAAATATAAAACATATGCTGACCATGTTATCTTTACACAAATTTGAATTTTTGTAAACGGAATTCTCAAGTACACTGAAATAGTTTTCAAATTACACATTTCATATTATCAATAATACACCATATTAATATAACCGAACGTAATGAAACCAAACCTAAACAAGCCTTAACCTAATATAACCTTAACCTAACCCAGAATAGAGCATTAATTATGTAGTGGTTTTCAATCCATCCCATGAGCGGATTTCCTCCCTGAGGACAGGTTGATTGTTAGGCCTAGGATAGGTTAGATTACACGTTTTAATTTCGTTTATAATTATTTAAATTTACAGTTCATGGCCGAAGCATTTAAAGCGATGATTTTCGAACACTGGAATAGAACAAAGTACTATTCAAGAAAAAATCGAACGAGTGAGATTGTAAAGCAGACTGCACACATCAACAAAGGCTATTTGTCGAACAGTGCTTCGCTGCCAACAAGTGTTTGAATTGCAACTCTGCAAATGCACCCATGTGCTACAAATACAAATAATTGCCAAGAGAACTTAAACACTTCACCTAATCTAACCGACACCTAAATATGCCAGAACGTAATTATTACCCTGACTAAATAATAATTATTGGCTAAATAATTAGTTAACTAACCTAAATATGCACAATATGCTAATATATAATATAAATTTATATTTGATAATATTTCTATTTTGAGTGAAAAGCATATTAAAATTGATGAGAGCGTGTTTGGGGTCGGCTGCTGGATGGAATGAACACTGCCTGAGGACTGGTTAGTGTAAAGCGTTTTCATTCATAACCAGGTGTTAGGCAACCGGATTAACGAGAATGTGTCCACCCTTTTTTGAAGGAACCATATGTATCCCACTATTGTATTCCAGTTTTAATAACTCCATCAAAATGTTACTCTGCTCGTGTCTGCTGGAAAGCGAGAGTGTAGCAGACATGGATAACTCTCACTTTTCCCCAGTGTATTGAAGGACTTCCTGTACTGTTTCAAAGCCAAACAGATACATAATTATGGATTAACTTGCAGTATACACTCGAGTATACTTCTTGAGTTTCTTCTTGACAAGAAACCTCAAGAAACTTTTTGAGTTTCCTGAAGGCTACTGGAGTTTCCTAAAGACTAGTAGAGTTTCCTGAAGACTAGTAGAGTTTCCTGAAGACTAGTAGAGTTTCCTGAAGACTAGTAGAGTTTCCTGAAGACTAGTAGAGTTTCCTGAAGACTAGTAGAGTTTCCTGAAGATTAGTAGAGTTTCCTGAAGATTAGGAGAGTTTCCTGAAGATTAGGAGAGTTTCCTGAAGATTAGTAGTTTCCTGAAGATTAGTAGAGTTTCCTGAAGATTAGTAGAGTTTCCTGAAGATTAGTAGAGTTTCCTGAAGACTACTGAAGTTTCCTGAAGAGTAGTGGAGTTTCCTGAAGACTACTTAATTTTCTCTCATCAAAGTGTGTAAGAATTTATCCATATTACACATATAGGTAAATATGGTATGTGTGTGTAGAAATACTCCTAATACACTCTACATGAACTCTAAACAAGGCACTTAGCCTGGACACATGTATCATTACATTGTAGCCTGGACACATGTATCATCACGATTTGACAAGCGTTAAATTGAAGCGGTTTTGGCCTAACCAGAAGCGTGCGAATCTTGGCATCCCACCTGAGGTCTCGAGGACCCGAGGCATATAGGTACGAGCAAGCGTCAAAATAGCTGTGATTTTTCACAGCAATTCATGAAAGCAAAGAGTCACAGCTATGACGCTACGGGCGATAGCATGCCAATTGTGACGCATTAAGTGCGAGAACAGTTTATTTGACTGTGTGTATTAGGTTTATCTTAATTATATCTTCTCTCTGCCTTAAATCTTCACTTCTGACTACATTAAACTCTGTCATCACAAATGCTGAAACATTTCGTGTGTTTCGATACTTTTCCTAAAATAGAAAAGTATCTCGACACTTTCCAGAGAGATACTTTTCCAGACAATACTATCTTCTTAAATCTATTTCTCCAATTCTTCTTCAATTTCTTCTCCTATTCTTCCATCTCCTCCGCGACTTCCCCTCTTCCTCCTCCACTTCCTCCTTCTCCCTACCTTCCTCCTGCTCATTGTCCTCTTCTTTGTCCCTACTCCTGCTCTTCATCCTCCACCTCCTCCTTAACATCCTGCTCATCTCCAATCTCCTCGTTGTCCTCCTCCTTCCTCTTTTTCCCTTCCCTTTCCTCCCATTATTCCATTATTTCCTCTCCCTTCCCCTACTAAAGTGATTTCAGGACTCTAATGGTCTGGGTAGAATACATTCATCCTCAATTAGTATTCCAATCCGTGCTTGCTTCATTACTCTCTTTGGAGCGGTTAAGTCAGCGGCGGTAGTTTGCGCGAGGGGAAATGTCCGCAGAAAAGCTGGCAAAATTCGTTACTTTCTTCAATGTCTCCCTCTTCCTTGCCCCCTTCCCCTCTCTTCCCCTCCCACTGTCTTCCTTTTCTCTCCCCTCATCCTCTCCCCTCACCCTGCCTTGCCTGTCCTCCTCTGCCTTCCTTCCCCCCTCACCTCTGTCTTTCCCCTCCCCTCAGTTTTTGTCTCTCTCTCCCCCTCCATCCCTTCCGTCCTCCCTCCATGGCCTGTTTCTCTTTCAATAACAAGAAGCACCACTAACGTCACCGGCAGCAGGAGGGAGAGTGTGGAAGAGCGAGGAGTGTGGAAAGGGAGTGTGGGGAGAGTGTGGGGGTACGCAGGAGAGAGTAGGGGATGGAGGGTGTGTGAGGAAGGGAGGAGAGTGTGGGGAGGGATAACGGGCATCACCGTACTATTCAAACCAATCCAACACAAGCCCCCCCCCCCCCCACACATCCCACTTTCCCACCCTTCCCAACAGAGCTCCCACAACCACTGACGACAACACAACCTGCACAACCCACACACAATAACTCACCCACAACAACACTAACACGATAAGAATTTCTCCTGAGAACGGAAATATCATATAAACCTATAAGGGATCTGGGAATAATGAGGTCGGTCGACCAAGAGTTCAGAGAGCATAACAGACCAAAAATAGCATCAGCCAAGAACATGATAAAGTGTATTAGAACCTTCACGACCAGAGATGCCACCACAATGCTCCAACGTTCCGCCTACAATCCCATGTACTCACCTCCCATTTTAAGACAAGCGAGATATCTAAAACAGAATGAACATATACTGCACGCAATGACATACTAAATAACTAAATAACTGGACGCGGTCTCAAAGAACTCGGAATGTCTTCTATGGAATGGAAATAATTGAGATATCACATAATATATACACGGAAGGGGACTCAAGGGGTCAGGTCCACAATCTACATAATATATGGGTTTACTGCGAGGAGAGATATGGTAGGTGGTGCAGAACAGACCCAGCGAGAGCGTAGAGTGCCATAGAACACTCTGAGAACACCCTATGACCACCAGAGGCCCTCCACTCTTCACCCTTCCATCATATGTAAGGAAAATTGGAGTAATAAGGCAAGGGTTCGGCCAAGTACCTGGGCCAAGTGTCCGACAGCCGCACTCTGGCCCATCATGTCATCACCTGGGGGATTCTGTGATGCCGGCCAGGCCACGGGAATATGAAAACTCTTGAGATAGTCGCAGGCAAATCATAGGTAAAATCACCCCCTCCCCGCCAATCCCACCCACCACAACACCACCCACCGGCCGCCCAACACCACCCACCAGCCGCCCACGGTTGATTGTTGCCGCCGAAGGCGGCTAGTTTATTGTGCACCCCATACTCATCCTGTGAGCGGTAGCGCAAAAGCATTACAGAGGGCACAAAAGGTCTTTATCAGACCTCATCTTAGATTATTACATAAACAATTTCTTCAATCCTTCACACCTTATAGATACAATGTCAGCTAGTTACAGAGAAAGTGCTATTACAAGAGCTACATATTTACAGTAAGTCATCATACATTAATGGTAGGTCTTGTCGTTAATACATAATAGTTTGGCCAATGGGGATATTACAGAGTCATAGGGGAGCTTCTGTTTATTATTAGTCTTCACAATACACTACTTGTTTCTGAATCTCATATGTCGTTCATCTACTGGAAACAAAATGTGGGTACAGTGCAAGGATTTCAGGTAATTTATCCATGGTAATAAGATAGGTTGCCATATCATACAGAGTGAGCTTAGATTTATCTCTAAAAGGCTACGGCGGGACAGATATCCTGGGGTGCTCGGCATGGTTCCCTTCTCCCAATTATCTCAACCAACTTACTTGAAGTCATTAACATTTCTTTACCGTTGCGTTTGCCTTGTTCCTTTTCTGTCCCTCCTTGTGTATGGTGGAGCTTCCTAGTGTTTGGTGGTGTTTCCTAGTGTTTGGTGGTGTTTCCTAGTGTTTGGTGGTGTTTCCCAGTGTTTGGTGGTGTTTCCCAGTGTTTGGTGGTGCTACCTAGTGTTTGGTGGTGCCACCTAGTGCTTGGGTTTCCTAGTGTTTGGTGGTGTTTCCCAGTGTTTGGTGGTGCTTCCCAGTGTTTGGTGGTGTTTCCTAGTGTTTGGTGGTGTTTCCTAGTGTTTGGTGGTGTTTCCTAGTGTTTGGTGGTGTTTCCCAGTGTTTGGTGGTGTTTCCTAGTGTTTGGTGGTGCTACCTAGTGTTTGGTGGTGCCACCTAGTGTTTGGTGGTGTTTCCTAGTGTTTGGTGGTGTTTCCTAGTGTTTGGTGGTGTTTCCCAGTGTTTGGTGGTGTTTCCCAGTGTTTGGTGGTGTTTCCTAGTGTTTGGTGGTGTTTCCCAGTGTTTGGTGGTGTTTCCTAGTGTTTGGTGGTGTTTCCTAGTGTTTGGTGGTGTTTCCCAGTGTTTGGTGGTGTTTCCTAGTGTTTGGTGGTGTTTCCCAGTGTTTGGTGGTGTTTCCCAGTGTTTGGTGGTGTTTCCCAGTGTTTGGTGGTGTTTCCCAGTGTTTGGTGGTGTTTCCCAGTGTTTGGTGGTGTTTCCCAGTGTTTGGTGGTGTTTCCCAGTGTTTGGTGGTGTTTCCCAGTGTTTGGTGGTGTTTCCTAGTGTTTGGTGGTGTTTCCCAGTGTTTGGTGGTGTTTCCCAGTGTTTGGTGGTGTTTCCCAGTGTTTGGTGGTGTTTCCCAGTGTTTGGTGGTGTTTCCCAGTGTTTGGTGGTGTTTCCTAGTGTTTGGTGGTGCTACCTAGTGTTTGGTGGTGCCACCTTGTGTTTGGTGGTGTTTCCTAGTGTTTGGTGGTGTTTCCCAGTGTTTGGTGGTGTTACCTAGTGTTTGGTGGTGCTACCTAGTGTTTGGTGGTGTTTCCTAGTGTTTGGTGGTGCTTCCTAGTGTTTGGTGGTGTTTCCTAGTGTTTGGTGGTGCTTCCTAGTGTTTGGTGGTGTTTCCTAGTGTTTGGTGGTGCTTCCTAGTGTTTGGTGGTGTTTCCTAGTGTTTGGTGGTGCTTCCTAGTGTTTGGTGGTGCTTCCTAGTGTTTGGTGGTGCTTCCTAGTGTTTGGTGGTGTTTCCTAGTGTTTGGTGGTGTTTCCCAGTGTTTGGTGGTGTTTCCCAGTGTTTGGTGGTGTTTCCCAGTGTTTGGTGGTGTTTCCCAGTGTTTGGTGGTGTTTCCCAGTGTTTGGTGGTGTTTCCCAGTGTTTGGTGGTGTTTCCTAGTGTTTGGTGGTGTTTCCTAGTGTTTGGTGGTGTTTCCTAGTGTTTGGTGGTGTTTCCTAGTGTTTGGACTCCACTCTTATAGTGGACACGACCTCTATGGTGGACATGACCCGTACAGTGGACATGACCCGTACAGTGGACATGACCCGTACAGTGGACATGACCCGTACAGTGGACATGACCCGTACAGTGGACATGACCCGTATAGTGGACATGACCCGTATAGTGGACATGACCCGTATAGTGGACATGACCCATATAGTGGACATGACCCATATAGTGGACATGACCCATATAGTGGACATGACCCATATAGTGGACATGACCCATATAGTGGACATGACCCGTATAGTGGACATGACCCGTATAGTGGACATGACCCGTATAGTGGACATGACCCGTATAGTGGACATGACCCGTATAGTGGACATGACCCGTATAGTGGACATGACCCGTATAGTGGACATGACCCGTATAGTGGACACGACCCCTGTAGAGGATTAGCTTGTAGTGAATGCGACCCCAGTGATCACGACCCTTGCAGTGGACACGGAGCCTGTGTAAATCCATAGGGTGTTTATATTGGTAATGTAATCAGAGACTGCATGGAGCCCAGGTGTGTAACGCTTACAAATCAAGGTCATTAGTGGCGACTGCTGAGGTCGTTGACGGGGGCCAGTGGTCGTGGAGGAGGGACGACCCTGACGAAGAGAGGGGCAGCTATTAATGAGATGAGGACTACGTGCGACACTAACGACGGAGCTGTGTACAGGAACACCCGCTATAACGATCTATTCAAGTTGCTGCGATTACAATGTGGAATTGTGAATGTCGAATGGGGCCTAGAGGCCGTGTAACCACGCGGTATCCCTAACGAGGGTAGTCTACCCAGAGAGGATAGAGACGTGGCTCTGCTGAGAGGACGATCCCTTACATCAGAGGACGTATAATCAACTGTAGACACTGAAACGACCCTAAGGATGGGAGGAGCTTTTGACTCCTCTTACCAGTGGATGATTTCAAAACACTTTCCTCTTATCGGATTGTGTTAATAAGGTGAATCCCAGAAAACTGGTTGGCTGGACCTCGAGACAACTAGAGTCTACAGCCAGCAAACAGCACCATTCTAGCACCATCCTTACCTTGTTAAATATTCCCAGTCATGTGAATTTTCTGATATTTGGGTTTGAAGAGTAAATAACGTGTCGGTGAACGTATCCAGTCTGATGCCTCCTCCTAGTTTGATCGTGTAAGTGCCGCTTCCCATGTTGAGTACTAAGTTTCCACCTGTGTCCCCTTGTTCGTGTCCCACCCGTGCTAAAGAGTTTGTCTTTGTCCACCCTGTCAATTCCCCTGAGAATTTTGTAGATGGTTATCATGTCTTCCCTTACTCTTCTGTTTTCCAGGGACGTGAGGTTCAGCTCCTTTAGCCTTTCCTCGTAGCTCATACCTCTCAGTTCCGGGACGAGCCTGGTGGCATACCGCTGAATCTTCTCTAACTTTGTCTTGTGTTTAACTAGGTATGGACTCCAGGCTGGAGCTGCATTTTCCAGAATTGGTCTGACATAAGTGGTATGCAGGGTCCTGAACGACTCCTTACACAAGTTTAAGGCGGTTCTTATGTTGGCCAACCTAGCATATGCCGCTGATGATATCCTTTTGATGTGGGCCTCTGGAGATTAGTTCGGTGTGATATCGGCCCCCAGATCTTTCTATTTGACTCTTGCAGGATTTCACCTCCCAGATGGTACCTTGTGTTCAGCCTCCTGCTCCCCTTCGCCTAATTTCATTACTTTACACTTTCCTGAGTTGAACTTTAGTAGCTATTTCCTAGACCATTCCTCCAGTTTGTCCAGATCGTCCTATAGTCGTGTACTCACCTATTTGTGCTTGCGGGGTTGAGCTCTGGCTCTTTGGTCCCGCCTCTCAACCGTCAATCAACAGGTGTACAGGTTCCTGAGCCTATTGGGCTCTATCATATCTACACTTGAAACTGTGTATGGAGTCAGCCTCCACCACATCACTTCCTAATGCATTCCATTTGTCAACCACTCTGACACTAAAAAGTTCTTTCTAATATCTCTGTGGCTCATTTGGGCACTCAGTTTCCACCTGTGTCCCTTAGTGTGTGTGCCCCTTGTGTTAAATAGATTGTCATTATCTACCCTATAAATTTCCTTGAGAATCTTGAATGTTGTGATCATGTCCCCCCCAACTCTTCTGTATTCCAGCGAAGTGAGGTTTAATTCCCGTAGTCTCTCCTCGTAGCTCATACCTCTCAGCTCGGGTACTAGTTTGAACCTTTTCCAGTTTAGTCTTATCCTTGACTAGATATGGACTTCATGCTGGGGCTGCATACTCCAGGATTGGCCTGACATATGTGGTATACAAAGTTCTGAATGATTCTTTACACAAGTTTCTGAATGCCGTTCTTATGTTGGCCAGCCTGGCATATGCCGCTGATGTTATCCTCTTGATATGGGCTGCAGGAGAGAGGTCTGGCGTGATATCAACCCCCAAGTCTTTTTCTTTCTCTGACACTTGAAGAATTTCATCTCCCAGATGATACCTTGTATCTGGCCTCCTGCTCCCTACACCTATCTTCATTACATTACATTTGCTTGGGTTAAACTAACAACCATTTGTTCGACCATTCCTTCAGTTTGCCTAGGTCTTCTTGAAGCCTCAAGCAGTCCTCCTCTGTCTTAATCCTTTCATAATTTTTGCATCGTCGCAAAAATTGAGAGAAATGGATCGATACCCTCCGGGAGATCATTTACAAATATCAGAAACAAGATAGGGCCGATTACAGAGCCCTGTGGGACTCCACTGGTGACTTCACGCCAATCTGAGGTCTCACCCCTCACCGTAAATCTCTGCTTCCTATCGCTTAGGTACTCTAAGGTACTTGTACTCACCTAATTGTACTCACCTAATTGTGCTTGCGGGGGTTGAGCTTTGGCTCTTTGGTCCCGCCTCTCAACTGTCAATCAACTGGTGTACAGATTCCTGAGCCTACTGGGCTCTATCATATCTACATTTGAAACTGTATAGAGTCAGTCTCCACCACATCACTTCCTAGTGCATTCCATTTATTAACTACTCTGACACTGAAAAAAAAATTTCTAACGTCTCTGTGGCTCATCTGGGTGCTAAGTTTCCACCTGTGTCCCCTTGTTCGTGTCCCACCCGTGCTGAAGAGTTTGTCTTTGTCCACCCTGTCAATTCCCCTGAGAATTTTGTAGGTGGTTATCATGTCTCCCTTACTCTTCTGTTTTCCAGGAATGTGAGGTTCAGCTCCTTTAGCCTTTCCTCGTAGCTCAATTCTCTCAGTTCCGGGACGAGCCTGGTGGCATACCGCTGAATCTTCTCTAACTTTGTCTTGTGTTTAACTAGGTACGGACTCCAGGCTGGAGCTGCATACTCCAGGATTGGTCTTACATAAGTGGTATACAGGGTTCTGAAAGATTCCTTACACAAGTTTCTGAAGGCAATTCTTATTTTGGCCAGTCGAGCATATGCCGCTGATGATATTCTTTTGATGGTGGCCTCTGGGGACAGGTTCGGTGTGATATCAACCCCCAGATCCTTCTCTCTATTTGAATCTTGCAGGATTTCCTCTCCCAGATGATACCTTGTGTTCAGCCTCCTGCTCCCTTCGCCTAATTTCATCACCTTACACTTTCCTGAGTTGAACTTTAGCAGCCATTTTCTAGACCATTCCTCCAGTTTATCGAGGTCATCCTGTAGTCTCTGTCTATTTTCATCCGTCTTGATTCGTCTCATAATTTTTGCATCATTAGCAAACATTGAGAGGAATGAGTCTATACCCTCTGGAAGATCGTTCACATATATTAGAAACAGGATGGGTCCAAGTATTGAGCCCTGTGGGACTCCGCTGGTGACATCTCGCCACTCTGATGTCTTCCCCCTCACCGTTACTCGCTGTTTCCTGTTGCTTAAGTACTCCCTTATCCACTGGAGCACCTTCCCTTTTACTCCTGCCTGTTGCTCCAACTTTTTTAACAGCTTTTTATGGGGTACTGTGTCAAAGGCTTTTTGGCAATCCAGGAAAATGCAGTCGGCCCACCCTTCTCTTTCCTGCCTAATTTTCGTTGCCTGGTCATAAAATTCTATTAAACCTGTGAGGCACGATTTACCATCTCTGAACCCATGTTGGTGGTGCGTTACAAAGTTATTTCCCTCCAGATGCTCTACGAGCCTTTTCCTCACGATCTTCTCCATCACCTTGCATGGTATACAAGTTAAGGAAACTGGCCTGTAATTCAGTGCCTCTTGCCTGTCACCCTATTTGTATATTGGGACCACGTTAGCTGTCTTCCAACTTTCTGGTAAGTCTCCTGTTTCCAGTGACCTGTTATACACCACAGAGAGTGGCACACTTAAGTGCTTCTGCACCTTCCTTTAGTATCCATGGTGAGATTCTATCAGGCCCAACAGCCTTTGTCACATCCAGCTCCAGCTGACACCTTTTGACCTCATCACTGGTGAGGTCAAATTCCTCCAAGGTTGCTTGGTTTGCCCCAAGCAACTTGTGTGTGTGTGTGTGTGTGTGTGTGTGTGTGTGTGTGTGTGTGAGTGTATTCACCTATTTCTGCTTGCGGGGGTTGAGCTTTGGCTCTTTGGTCCCGCCTCTCAACTGTCAATCAACTGGTGTACAGATTGCTGAGCCTACTGGGCTCTATCATATCTACATTTAAAACTGTGTATGGAGTCAGCCTCCACCACATCACTGCCTAGTGCATTCCATCCGTTAACTACTGATGTGTACTAAACTAAAAATAACTAAAATAATGTGTGTGTGTGTGTGTGTGTGTGTGTGTGTGTGTGTGTGTGTGTGTGTGTGAGAGAGAGAGAGTGTGTGTGTGTGTGTGTGTGTGTGTGTGTGAGAGAGAGAGAGAGAGAGAGAGAGAGTGTGTGTGTGTGTGTGTGTGTGTGTGAGAGAGAGTGTGCGTGAGTATGTGTGGTGTTTCCTGAGTTAATCAAGCGAGTTGTTTGTGGGTGGGGGGAGGGTGGTAGTGGTGGGGGGTTAGTGATGTTGTTATTGTTTGTATTGTGTTCAGGTGAATAAAGGCGGCCATTGTACTGGTTTAAGAATGGTTTATTTCATTCCCTGCATTTCATGATATATGAATTATTAAAGTTTCCCGTCAGGGTCTTTGTTAAGTATTCTAAATTCAATTATATATAAGTAACTGCATATGTGTGCAGGGATAGTAGCCGGCTGCGCCCGGGTCTCTCTTCCCCCTCTCTCATCTTTGTTATCCTACCTCCCCCTCTCTTCCTTTCTTCAACTTTCTCCCCCAAGATCGCCATTTCCCTCTCTCACCCCTTTTCCACCCTCTCTCCCAGTCTCCTCACTCTCCACCTATCTTCCCCTCTCACCATTCTCTCCTACCTCTCTCACCCCACTTCACCAGTCTCCCCCTCTCCTCCCCTCTATCCCACCCTCTCCTCTCTCAGAAAATATAATACTGAATTCATGGTTATCGTTTCCAGCGAAGGAATCTAGGGACTGGGCCAGCCACCTTTCACCGTTTATGTTAGGGCAGGGCGTCGAGGGTTCGACGCCCTCTTAATAAGACCAGTAGGGCCCACCCCGACCACCCTATAGCCATACCCTACTACAGTTTGGCCTTCAACCTTGGATAAACCCACAAACATACAGCCAGAAAGGCATTTTCTTATAACGAATATAATATGTACTTTATTCTTTGAGAAGAATTCGGTGTTAAGTTTCACTTACGAGATGGAGAATGATGGGAAGCTGCCCTTTCTAGATGTAACAGTCACGGAAAGGAACGGAGGCTTCCACACTGCAGTGGACACTAAGAAAACAAACATAGGAATGTGCCTTAATGCCCACAGTGACTGCCCAGACAGGTACAAGAGGAGTGTTGTCAACGCTTACGTCGACCGGGCTCTCAGTCACAGCTCTGGATGGAAGCAAGTCGACGAAGAACTCTGTAGGGTAAGGCAGGTCCTTGTCAGCAATGGCTTCTCTAACGGTTATGTTGAAGACGTCATAAAAAGAAAGGTGAAATGCTAAGCAACCTCTGAAGAGTCAAGTAACACAACACTTGTACCCCCTATTAGACTTTCTTATTATTTTCTTGTTTAGGGCTTCTATTGCTCTGACTAGTGCTCTTGCATCTTAGTTAAATTGGAAGAGAATTTCTCCAAGTCATCTTCGTTCAAGGTGAAGAAAAAGAAATATATAACGGTAGAGTATATTACACGTACTATAAAGTTTACTCAATTTTATAGTAAGTGCATCCGGGACTCCCTTCCTCGCTCCCCCTCTCTCCCAATCATCCCTCTTTCAATATTTGCCCCTCTCTTTCCATCTCTCCCCTCTCCAACTTTATCCCGCTCTTCCACGCCCCCTCTCCTCATCTCTCCAACTTTCTCCCCCACTCATTTTTTCTCTCCCCTCTCCTCTTTTCTCCTGTCACATCTCTCGCACTTTTTTCTCTATTCTATCCTCCTGTCTTCCTTCTCCCTCCACCAGTCTCCCTCTCTCTCTCTCTCCTTCCGTCTTTTCAAAACATCCACCCAATTCTTTTTCCTTCTCTCGGTCTCTGTCAGTTTCTTTCTCTGTCTGCCTCTTTCTGGGTTGTTTCTGTCTCTGTGTTACCTGTCTTCTTGTCTCACTTGGTACTTGCCCACCAGGTCTCTGTATCTCTTCTTTTGCCTCTCTCATTCTGTCTCCGATTATCCGTCTTTCTGCTGACTATCTTGCTATCTCACTGTATATAAAATATAATAGTTTCCCTTTATCATTAAGAAAGAGGCAAAGAAAGAGGTTTGTGGCAAACACCTTCGAAGCTGTAGTGGATCGTCTGCTCTATGCTGCTATAAGCAAAGAAAGATGACAGTTTTGGGTAAAGTTTTCGAGATCAGTGTATAATTTTTCATGTAACCCTTAAGATTTATTTTATTAAGCCAAGTATAACTGATGGGAAATACTAAAATCAGTTGTGAGGGTCATTATATGACCATGGCACGCTGTTCCCTCTTGAATTCTGGCAATCCCAATCAGCCTATGTTTGTTCCATACCCGAGACCATTCACCTCTGCAAAGTTGGGTGAGGCTAGCCCCTGGTCTCTATCCTTGGACAGATACAGACAAAAATACATTCTTATTTATACACATAAATAATGTATACGCATTTTGTAAATAACACAAATGCCACATAAATGATAATTGTGTGATTTACAAAACACCTTGTAAAGACTTAATAGGTTTGGTTAGGTATCACAACACACACCAGTCATTTAACACACACACACACACACCAGTCATACAACACACACACACACACACACACACACACACACACACACACACACACACACACACACACACCCACCAGTCATACAACACACACACACACACACACACACACACACACACACACACACACACACACACACACACACACACACCAGTCATACAACACACACACACACACACACCCACCAGTCATACAACACACACACACACACACACCAGTCATTTAACACACACACACACACAGTTTGCAGATGACGCAAAATTAATGAGAAGAGTTGTGACAGACGAGGATTGTAGGATCCTCCAAGAGGACTTAAACAGGCTGCAGAGATGGTCAGGGAAATGGCTACTGGAGTTTAACACCAGTAAATGTAAAGTTATGGAAATGGGATCAGGTGACAGGAGACCAAAGGGACAGTACACAATGAAGGGGAACAGCCTACCTGTAACGATTCGAGAAAGAGACCTGGAGTGGATGTGACACCTAATCTAACTCCTGAGGCACATATAAATAGGATAACGACAGCAGCGTACTCTACACTGGCGAAAATTAGAACTTCATTCAGAAACCTAAATGAGGAAGCTTTTAGGGCACTTTACACTGCCTACGTGAGACCCGTCTTAGAGTATGTCGCGCCATCATGGAGCCCCCACCTGAAGAAACACAAAGACACTGGAGAAGGTTCAGAGGTTTGCGACGAGGCTTGTCCCAGAGTTACGAGGGATGGGATATGAAGAGCGGCTGAAGGAACTGAACCTAACGACACTAGAGAAAAGAAGGGAGAGAGGAGATATGATAGGGACATAAAATACTCAGGGGAATTGATAAAGTGGAAATAGATGAAATGTTCACACGTAATAATAACAGAACGAGGGGACATGGGTGGAAACTGGAAACTCAGATGAGTCACAGAGATGTTAGGAAGTTTTCTTTTAGCGTGATAGTAGAAAAATGGAATGCACTTGGGGAACGGGTTGTGGAAGCAAATACTATTCATACTTTTAAAACTAGGTATGATAGGGAAATGGGACAGGAGTCATTGCTGTAAACAACCGATAGCTAGAAAGGCGGGATCCAAGAGTCAATGCTCGATCCTGCAAGCACATATAGGTGAGTACATATAGGTGAGTACACACACACACACCCACCCGTCATACAACACACACACACACACACCAGTCATTTAACACACACACACACACACACCAGTCATACAACACACACACCAGTCATTTAACACACACACACACACACACCCACCAGTCATACAACACAAACACACACCAATCATGCAACACAAACACAACCAAACTGTGGCTGGCTGGCTGAGTGGACAGCGCTCTAGGCTCGTGAACCTAGGGACCCGGGTTCGATCCCGGCAGCCGGCGGAAAAACAAATGGTTAAAGTTTCCTTCACCCTGATGCTCCTGTTACCTAGCAGTAAATAAGTATCTGGGAGTTAGACAGCTGCTACGGGCTGCTTCCTGGGGATGTGTGTGAGAAAAAAAAATTAGTAGTTAGTAACAATAGATTGACAGTTGAGAGGCGGGCCGAAAGAGCAGAGCTCAACCTTCGCAAGCACAACTAGGTGAATACAACTAGGTGAATCCACACCAGTCATTCCAGTCTTGAGGGGCTAGTGAAAGACATCCAACGATTTGAAATTTAATATTTCACAACATTAATACTCTGTAAGACACGGCCAACTGTCTAATACTTTGTTCATTTGTCAGAAAGTTCTCACCACATTGGGAGATGGCTTCTTCAATAACGAAGTGTAAAAACATTTTCAATAGAAACATTATGGAATCTGCTTTAATACAGAACCTGCTTGTGTTCCCAAGTCATTTGATCCAATAACTTAGGAACACAACCAGCCACAAGAACATAAGCTGCCCATGTTGATACATTTAATACCCTTTAAATATCCACTAAGTTATGCCATTCATCCACTGGTTTCATTCACCTGTTCTTAACCACCTCACCCAAAGAGAATATAAAGTCAGTGCTAAACATGATAAACTTGTCTTTGAGAATGTGTGTAGATATATATATTATATATATATATATATATATATATGTCGTACCTAGTAGCCAGAACGCACTTCTATGCCTACTATTCAAGGCCCGATTTGCCTAATAAGCCAAGTTTTCATGAATTAATTGTTTTTCGACTACCTAACCTACCTAACCTAACCTAACCTAACGTTTTCGGCTACCAAACCTAACCTAACCGATAAAGATAGGTTAGGTTAGGTTAGGTAGGGTTGGTTAGGTTCGGTCATATATCTACATTAATTTTAACTCCAATAAAAAAAATTGACGTCATACGTAATGAAATGGGTAGCTTTATATTTTCATAAGAAAAAAATTAGAGAAAATATACTAATTCATGAAAACTTGGCTTATTAGGCAAATCGGGCCTTGAATAGTAGGCATAGAAGTGCGTTCTGGCTATTAGGTACGACATATATATATATATATATATATATATATATATGTGTGTGTGTGTGGTGTGTGTGTGTGTGTGTGTGTGTGTGTGTGTGTGTATGTGTGACGAGAAAAGTAGGTGGTCGGGCAATCTCTAGGCAGATGCCAATCACATAAAATAGTAAAAAAAAGAAAAAAGAAAAAAAAAAAGTGGATGAAACAATCATTCCGATTGTTTAATCCACAGGTACGTTGGTAAACAGCGATTCTACGTCCAACGAGGCTCTTATCCCTGTGGCCCGTGTGCCCCGCAGTAAGTCAACAAATTCCTTTGGAGACTTCAGGCTGAAAGCACAAGGTACATAAGGTGTCAGCAAGCTGTTGAGTCGCTTCGCCAGTCTGTACGTGGGTGTGGGGTATCTGGCTGATGATTGGCCGAAGTGGGTTTCCAGGCTTGTGTGTCTTGACATTTCCATATGCATACCCAGGTTTGTATTCCCCAATAATCTTTGGCAGGTGGCATACAAACCTGGGTATGCGTATGGAAATGTCAAGACACACAAGCCTGGAAACCCACTTCGTCCAATCATCAGCCAGATACCCACACCTACATACAGACTGGCAAAGCGACTCAACGGCTTGCTGACTCCTTATGTACATTGTGCTTTCAGCCTGAAGTCTCCAAAGAAATTTGTTGACTTACTGAGGGGAACACGGGCCACAGGGATAAGAGCCTCGTTGGACGTAGAATCACTGTTTACCAACGTACCTGTGGATGAAACAATTGGGATGATTGCAGACAGTGTATCGTGATCCAACCTGTACTCCTCTTGACATACCAAAAAACATTCTAAGGAAACTACTCCAAGCTTGTACTAAAGAGGCATCCTTCTTGAGCCCGGATGGGCACATGTATAACAAGTAGTTGGGGTCACCATGGGTTCTCCCCTAGGTGTCCTGTTTGCGAACTTCTACATGGGTACCATCGAACAGGTCTTAGTTGACATGAACTTGAAACCTGCCATATACTGTAGGTATGTTGACATTTTTACACAGGTACCTGATGTCAGACGTCTGTAGGAGCTGAAGGAGGCATTCGAGCGGAATTCTGTGTTGCGTTTCACTTACGAGATGGAGAAGGATGGGAAGCTGCCCTTTCTAGATGTAACAGTCATGGAAAGGAGCGGAGGTTTCCACACTGCAGTCTACACTAAGGAAACATTGGAATGTGCCACAATGCCAACAGTGACTGCCCAGACAGGTACAAGAGGAGTGTTGTTAACGCTTATGTCGACCGTGCTCTCAGCCACAGCTCAGGATGGAAGCAAGTCGATGAAGAACTCTGTAGGTTAAGGCAGGTCCTAGTCAACAATGGCTTCTCCAATGGTTTCGTTGAAGACATCATAAAAAGGAAGGTGAAACGCCATGCAACCTCTGAAGAGACAACTAACACAACACCTGTACCCCCTATTAGACTATTTAACAGGAACTTATTTTTTCACAGCTCATAAAACGGAGGAAAGGATCCTGAAAGATATTGTTAATAGGAACGTTATCCCTACAGACAAAAATCAGAAGATACAATTGACAATTTACTATAAATCCCCAAAAAAATAAAAAACCGGCCAACCTACTCATGAAAAACTCTCCAAACACAAAGCAGAACGCTTTAAAAGAGACCAACGTCGTCTATGCCTTCAAATGCCCTCTTGGGGACTGTAAGCTCCAAAGAACTCAGTATATAGGCAAGACAACACCATCTCTTTCTAGGCGATTAACAATGCATAAGCAACAGGGCTCCATTAAGGAACATATAATCTCTTCCCACAACCAAACCATCAGCAGAGAAGCCTTAACAAACAACACAGAAATCATCGATAGATACAGCGATAGCAGGCGGCTTAACATCTGCGAGGCACTACACATCAAGAAGTCAACACCAGCAATCAACAGCCAATTAATGCACAACTATATTCTACCCACCTCAAGAATCCGTACCAATATAGAAGCATCAAGAGGAAATATGGGCCAATAGGCTCTTTGCAGTTACTTCCATTCTTCCCTTTCACTTATCCCAATTTATACCCATTGCACCGTGTTCTGTCTTGTGTTGAAAGTTTTGTTCACCTCATCCGAAACTGTTGTAACATATATACTCGCATTTGGGTGAGGTGATAAGACAAAAGCTGTTTAAATGTTAGCAGAGTAAAACTCTGTTTAGTGTTTGCAGGTTATAGTTGTGTGTGTGTAAACTAAAGTTTTTCAAAATGTAATAAGTTATTACGAAACGCGTTCAAGTGTCGCGTCAGACTAGAAATAAAAATGAATTTTGGAGAATTGATTTTTCCATTACCATCGACAGTAATAAACATAATAAATATTGAGAAAAATAGTGTTTGAATTATTAATCTTACTTTTTCGGTCATATTTAACATATGTTTACAAGAAAAACTGCTACCAGAATATACTAATATATATTACATAAATATATTTATATATGTCGTACCTAGTAGCCAGAACTCACTTTTTGGCCTACTATTCAAGGCCCAATTTGCCTAATAAGCCAAGTTTTCCTGAATTAATATATTTTTTCTAATTTTTTCTTATGAAATGATAAAGCTACCCATTTCATTATGTATGAGGTCAATTTTTTTTTATTGGAGTTAAAATTAACGTAGATATATGACCGAACCTAACCAACCCTACCTAACCTAACCTAACCTATCTTCATAGGTTAGGTTTGGTTAGGTAGCCAAAAAGTTAGGTTAGGTTAGGTTAGGTAGGTTAGGTAGTCGAAAAACAAATAATTCATGAAAACTTGGCTTATTAGGCAAATCGGGCCTTGCATAGTAGGCTGAGAAGTGCGTTCTGGCTACTAGGTACGACATATATATATATATATATATATATATATATATATATATATATATATATATATATATATATACAGAGAGAGAGAGAGAGAGAGAGAGAGAGAGAGAGAGAGAGAGAGAGAGAGAGAGAGAGAGAGAGAGAGAGAGAGAGAGAGAGAGAGAGAGTGTTTACGTGTCGAAGAGATCTCAGATGTAATTACTGCCACCGAACAGGTCATCAACAGGACACTTGTTGTACCAAAAGGGTCCTGGATAGACAGGAACAAATGTTTAGAGATCTTATCACAGATCAATCTCAGAAATACTCAGACTTGGTGCAAACTCTTACTCGTCAGCACCCTTACTATCCATACCCAATCCCTGAAGGTGTCGTTGTGCCTTATTCAGCACAGCAGATTTACACTCCACCGGCACAGCAGCTACGTAGTCTGCCACCATACACAGCTGCATTCTCAAACAACTTGCAGGCATGAGTCAATCGATCAGCATATTGTCTGCCAACATCAGGGGCTTCATGACCAATGTTGGCGATCTCACACACAGCTTTGTGAACACTCATCGTCCTGATGTGGTTGTTGTGCTAGAAACATTTCTAGATGACAGGACCCTGAGAACTTCGCAACAATTGCCGGTTATACCTCATGGTTGCGCCGAGATAGGCAGGGTGAAGGAGGGGTGTTGCAGTGTGCCCAGCAAATCTGTGTATGCACAACACATTGATGTGGTCATTCCTGGTCATCTTGAAATTATGTTCTTCAAAGTATGCTTAAATCCAGATACCTCAATTCTCTTATGTGCAATGTACAGACCTCAATGGCAGGGTGCTTCTCCAATCACCTTCCTGATGGACAATCTAGACTCCCTGCTAATGCAGCACAACTGTCAGCACATTATAATTGTAGGTGACCTCAACCAGTATCTTATACAGAGGGATTTTGATGAACTCTTAGCAGTTTTTAACCTGAAAATTTTGTGAGTTTTCCTACCCACATATCAGGCTCGTCCCTTGATCCTGTCGTAACTGACCTTCCTGCAAATATTGTTAATTGCAGACCTCTGGGATATGTTGGTTCATGAGACCACCAGGCTGCCTTTACTACACTGACTATCCCGACAGATCGAGGTGAAGAATCTGGCTTTGGAACAGAGGGAACTGGCCAGCCCAGCGCTCAGAGCTTGAAGTAACTGATTGGAATCCTTGCTCCTGGGGGACTTGAACTGCCAAGCAATCGCTTTCACCAGTCGTATACTGGACCTCCAGTATAGGCATATCCCTCACTGGCAGTATGTGACTAAGCCCACTGATCAGTCTAGGTTTGGATATCGCTACCGGATGGCAGCTAACGCCAAAAAACAAGGCCTGAAGGAGATTTAAACGGCATCCCTCGGCTCATAACAAAAACATTCATAGACCATCTTGAATAATGAAAGAAGTTCAAAAGTGGGCTATATCCAGATGGGAATCCGAAACTCGAAGAAAACTTGCATCTGGAAGGGTTGGATCCAAGGTCTGGTGGTCCCTGGTGAAAGATCGGCAGTGGTACTCATCTGAGGACACAATCCCACCTCTAAACAGAGAAGATGGTACTGTGGCAACCAGCAATCAGGAGAAGGCTGATTTACTGGCAAACCACTTTGCTTCCAAGATGCAGGTCCCTGATCCTGAACGTCAGCCTCCACATCTTGCCCCATGCACTGTGTCTAGGATGACTAAAGTGGTTATACAGCAGGCGGAAGTTCTCCATCTCCTTAACACGCTAGACACAAGCAAAGCTGTGGGGCCAGATAAGGTCAGTCCAAGACTACTACGCTGCTGCGCTGACCTGTTGGCTCCACCTCTCACGCGCCTCTTCCAACTGTGCCTAGTTCAAGGAATTTGGCCCTCCTTATGGAAGAAGGCAGATGTTGTTCCAGTGCACAAAAAGAAGAGCCGCTAGGTAGTTGGTAACTACAGACCTGTGTCACTGCTTTCCATTACTGGCAAGATCCTAGAATCATTAATTGCTCAGCAAATGACATCATTTTTTGACCGTCATCGGCTAATTTGTGATCGACAGTATGGTTTTAGAAAAGGCCGATCTGCTGCTGATCTTTTGCTAAATCTCTCCTCTAAGTGGCATCAGTCACTGGATGAGTCCAAGATAAGCTGTGTTGTTGCTCTAGATATAGCAGGAGCCTTTGATCGGGTCTGGCACTCTGGACTAGCAGTGAAGCTTCAAGCTTTAGGCATTGCAGGCTCCATCTTAGTGTTATTAAAAGACTACCTTCAAGAACGGACTCTAAGGGTGGTCCTCAATGGAGCAGAATCCGATAACCACTCAATTGGTGCCAGCGTTCCACAGGGTAGTGTGCTTGGCCCTCTGCTGTGGAATGTTTATTTCAACGATCTTCTTCATCTCATTCCTGAAGCTCAAGCCTATGCTGATGACTGTACTCTAACCTTTACATACAGAAAGGAGGAAATGCTAACTGCTGCAAGAATCATTAATCACAAACTTTCAGCAATTTCTACCTGGGGTAGGAGATGGCAGGTCACATTTGCGGCTGAGAAGACTCAAGCGATGATGATAACTAGACTGCACATGGCGAATCGGACAGAACTGCAAATGGGTGGCAAATCCCAAGAGTTCACAGAAGAATTTGATATCTTGGGAATGAAGTTCGACTCTTCAATGACAATGAAGAGCTATGTGATAAACCTAGCTAAAAAGGCAGCCAGGAAACTTACAGCACTACGGCGCATCTCATATCTTCTTGACAGCAAGAGATGCAAACCTTATATGAAGCTCAAGTTCGCTCCCATCTTGAGTATGCACCCCTTTCCTGGATTGCCTGCCCCCCATCTTTCGTCAGACTGTTGGACAAAGTGGAGAGACGGGCTAGAAGGCTTATCTCTAGTCTTGACCAAGTCTGGTGGGAACGGTCTGAACATCAGAGCCTGCAACACCGTCGGGACGTTGTTGGTCTTACTTACAGTCTCCGTGGTGTAGTGGTAAGACACTCGCCTGGCGTTCCGCGAGCGCTATGTCATGGGTTCGTATCCTGGCCGGGGAGGATTTACTGGGCGCAATTCCTTAACTGTAGCCTCTGTTTAACGCAACAGTAAAATGTGTACTTGGATGAAAAAACGATTCTTCGAGGCAGGGATCGTATTCCAGGGACCTGCCCGAAACGCTACGCGTACTATTGGCTGTACAAGATTGTAAAGATTGTAACAACTCTTGTATATATCTCAAAAAAAAAAAAAAAAAAAAAAAAAAAAAAAAAAAAAAAAATACTGTTATGTACAAGGCCAAATCCTCAAAGTTCCGCACTTGGCCCAACTCCGTGGAGTACCAGTAGTTCCCACTCGTAACACTAGGCTCTCAACCTTCAACAGTCTCATGCTGGAAGTGCCATTCTCAAGAACATCACTCCATCAGCGTTCATTCCTTCCGAGACTTACTCGCATCTGGAACTTGTTCGCTCAACAGATTGATACACGGGAGATCAGGTCAATTGTTCACATGAAGACTCTGGCACACAGCTGGCTACAAGCTCATCCTGTTCCTTATATGATTGTTACTTAATGTTTTTTTAATGAATAAAGGCTACTCCTTCTAAAGCAAATAATTACACGCTCATGAAATAAATGGGCATCTAGGAGTAGGTTTCAACTTAGCTTACATAAGTTAAATATATGATAGTTCCCAATGTGTTAGTTTCAAAGTATACTCTTATGAAATAAATGAGTTTCTAGGTGTAGGCTTCAGATGAGCTGAGGTAGGATAACAGCTCTTGCTTGCAGTTTCACTAGGTATGTTATTAGGCATCCCTTATGAATCCTAGTCTTAGTTTAAAAAAAAAGAGAGAGAGAGAGAGAGACAGAGAGAGAGAGAGAGAGAGAGAGAGAGAGAGAGAGACAGAGACAGAGAGAGGGTACCGGTCTTCTCTTCGGTCATTTTTCCCCTTTGTTCCACCCTTCCCCCCATCTTGTTCCAAAATTTAACCCTTTGTCTTCAGCCTTTCCCCTCATCACACCGTCTCACAGCAGCCTGGCCCCTCGTGCCCCCTCCCTGGGACTGTTGTGTGACCGGGGTGTGAATAGTTATTCCCAGGTGACCGCGAGGGGTGGGTAAGGCCGCGCCCTCCGTCACCGCCACCCTTCACGTGGGTCGTGGGTCACCACCACATAGACCACTGTTAATGTAGGACAGACGTAAATATCTATGTATTTATGTATGCTGATTAGGTTAGCATCTTAAAAGCACTACAATTACCTTTTGTGGTTGAATGTTCAATAAATCTCTGAACTGTATGTTTAACAGATCTCTGACCTTGTCCATGACAGAAAGAACATCTCACTATACTACAATGGAATTGCAATGGAGTTCGCAAATGAATTAATGACATCATACAGTACGTCCGTGAACACCAAACTGACGTCATAGTGCTACAAGAAACACAGGTGGGTGAGGACTTCAACCCAAGATTCAGCGGTTATCAGAAGTTCTCCCTTGCAGCTGGGGAAAGAAAACGGGGCTCACTACCTTTGTAAATAACAACATTCCCGCACAGATTATTTTTGACCTGCACATGGGGGATGAGTATGAGTCACTGGGAGTAACCCTTTAAACAATAATGCCCTACATATAATCAACCTATATGTGCCGCAGAGTAAACTCGACCTTGACACAGTACCTGAATTTGTTAATGAAGAACCTACGCTGCTGGTCGGTGACATTAATGCCAAGCATCCACACTTTGGTGCCAACTGTCATCAGCCCAATGTCAGTGGACGGAAACTGTCACTATGTCAGGGGAAGTGAAAACCTTAGAGTCCTGGGTGATGAACAGCCAACTCACCTCAGAGGAGGAAGATTAGACTATGCTCTCCTGCTGAATACACAGGACACGGATGCCAGAACACACATTATACACAGTTTATGTAGTGACCACTGGGCACTGTAGTTACCACTGATTACCACCGTCGACATGAGCAAGAGAAAGAAAGAGTCGAATAAAATAAAAAGGTTATCACTCGGTCCGGATATGAGGCCGCACTTCATAAACAGGATGAGAGTTTGGTTCACGGAATACCAAATCCCAGAAGACATTGATACATTTGTTGATGACTTTAATAACCAAATTGAGCACTGTCTCAGTTCCTCACCGTACGCCTGGGCGCAATAACCCTCAGAAGAAAATGGTATGAGAAAGATTACATAAAGATGCTCAATGCAAATGTTAGGAGCATGAGTAGAGAGTACCGGAGACATCCCACCGAAAGCAACCAAGAATTGTTTAAAACTGTGTGTCAAGTAGCCAGGGAAGAGAAGATTAAAGAGCGGGAAAGACAATGGCTTGAATTCACTAGCTCCATTGGAAGAGAAACATCTGCAAGACAAGTGTGAGCAGAAATTCAGAAAGCTAAGGGGGGCAGAGCCCGGCCTGCGGCTCACAAAGACCCCCAGGGTAAGGGTGAGGAACTAATTCACAAGTGGAGTGATGCAGCATCCTCCTCCTCCTACTCCCTACAGAAGCAAGGAACAGCTCCTCCGACATAATGACAGAAGGATTAGGATAACAAGAGCACAATCTAGTGATGAGTATCGGGAACCAATCACAGCCCAGGAAGTAAGGGGGCTATGAAAAAGGGTAAAAGTACTGCACCTGGTGAAGATGGTGTCACCTACGACATACTCAATGCACTGTGTGAAGTGTCTGGGAATCCACTACTCCACCTGTTTAACAAATCATTCCTAAGTGAAGTGTTGCCCACACAACGGAAACATGCAATAATTGTCCCCATACCGAAACCCAATGACCCTGGCAATTACAGATCTATCAGTCTTATGTCATGCACTTGAACATGCTTGAAAGAATCATTCTAAACCGACTGTTGCACAAAATAGGCAGGCCAGGGGAGGGGGTCAATGGATTTGTTTAAGGACGGAGCACAGCAAATTGTATAGTTTTTAATTACTTGGCTAATGACACAGCTAAGTACTCTATATTTGTCGACATCAAAGGAACTTTCGACAAAGCACAGGGGATTGCGATCCTGGACGAGCTTGCATGCATGGGTGTCAAGGGGAGACTCATGAAATGGATTGAAGACTATCTCACAGGGAGGAAAGCCAAGGTCTGCTTCAATGGAGCCGATCAAGAACAATGAATATGGAACTCGGGACTCCCCCCCCAAGGAGGAGTCTTAAGCCCCACGCTATTCAATGTACTTATGAATGCCATTGCAAATATTGATTTCCCGGAAGGAACACAACAAGTGGGATATGCAGATGTTCTAATGCAAGCTCCCACCTTGGGAAAAATTAAACACTCTATTGAACTCCTCGGAAGGAAATGCATTGAGCTCGGTTTCACTCTCTCCCCAAACAAGACAAAAGCATACTCTCATCACAAGAGGGGAGAAAATGAAGAACTACAAATTAATGGTGTAACACTTGAATGGGTTGACCACTATCGGTACCTTGGCGTCACTGTCGGCTCTAACAAGGGAAAGAAAGAGGAGCTCAACCAACTCATAGGAACATGCAAAAGTCGACTCAGGGCACTGAAAGCCATGACCTGGAATGGGCATGGAGCCTCTATTGCGTGCTTAAAATGATGTACACAGCCTATGTGCGCTCCGTCATAGACTATGCCGCACCAGTTCTGTGCACCTACTCCCAAAGCGATATGAAAAGGCTTGAAAGCATTCAAAATGAAGCCATGACAATCATTCTTGGAGTTCCAAGAACTGCCAAAACGTCTAATCTACGAGAGGAGTTGTCCCTCACCAGTGTTAAAAGCAGAATTAAGGAGCTGAATGCTAAACTTGCAATTAGGATAGCCAGAGATCCCTATTACAATGATATTGCTAAGAAAAAACTGAGTTCTGTGCTACTTTCAGGGGGAAACAGGAGAAGCAAAAAATGGCATCACGGATCAGTCTGCTACCTCGAAGAACTTCACCTGCTTGAGCAAGCCCGTGAGCTCATGCCTGTAGAGAGGTTACCTCCCTGGTAGGATGACTCTTGCAGGATTATCATCAATGAAATGGCAATGAAAAAATCCAACATGACACCACAAGAAATGAGGCACAAGTATTTTGAGGAAATTTATAAAGATGCCGGAGATGAACTAGATCAAATCTACACTGATGGGTCATCTTATCCTGTCAATGGCAGGGCTGGTGCAGCATACACTGTAATTAAGGATAATGCTTTCCAATGCAGAAATGAAGAAAAAGCGCGTATTGAGAACTATGCCTTTTCAACGCAAGCAGAACTAACTGCCATTGTTATGGCGTTAAGGTTTCTTGAACGGAACACTAATGGTGCAGTGATTTGCACTGATTCAAAAGCAGCACGTCAAAGCCTAAATAAAAATCAGGCAGAAAATCTTGCAGTAGTTGCTGAAATTGAGAGAGCTGTGAGAGTACTTACCAATCAGGGAACAGTCGTCAAGTTTCTGTGGATCCCCTCCCATGTTGGAATATGTGGGAATGAACGAGCAGATGTGCTGGCTGTTGAAGGCGCTGAAGGAGACCATATTGAATACTTCATACCCAAAACTCTACTACAAATTAGAGGTATTGTCAGGCAACATCACCGTGACAAGGTAACTGAGGAAAGGAGGATAAAAGCACAAACCAGTGAATCTGTATGATGGTACAACATGGTTGCAGCTGGCAATCCCAATCATTATGGACGAAGAGGAGGAGGTGGACGCGGGAGAGAATCGGTAATAGCGAGAATCCGTCTTTGATACAAATACCCATGGAGATACGGAATGGAAACAAGTTTTTTTTCAGGGATATTCCTGCGCGGGCCCTAAGCCTCTGGCTGGCCCACTAAGTGATGTTTGTTTCTGTTTTACTTGGGCGGAGTAAGAGTATTTATGACTCGAATGGTCGCTTCAGTAAGATTTTGCCCCATGTGAGTTTAACAACTTCTGCTCTGTTTAATCTAAGTTGAAATCTTAATGGGTTTGTAACTGTGCACTGTGTTAGATAATGTTCCAGTGGTCTGTCGAAACAACAGTTGATCAGCGATGTTGCAGAATCTGTGGTGAGAGTGACGGACACCGCCTAGACCACTATCTACGTGAATGTGAACACCTGAGAGACATTAGAAGTATGTGTACAATAATAAACCCCACATTGTTTGAGTTAGGAAAACACTATTTGTCAAATATTGATACTGTTCTTAAAAGATTCCCCCATTTTGCATCCGCAAGATAACGTAAGCTTTAAAGGGTTGACAGATGTTAATCTTCTTGTTTGAGGAGCTGTTCAGTTGTGCCAATTAATCAAGTCCCAGCTGTGTCTGGGTACAAGTGACAGGATGAACAACCCAGCGGGTTTTCTTCCCATTGAGGAGTGTTGTACATGCTGCTATGGCGGTGTGTCCACTCACAAGATGAGTGGCGCTGCCCAATAAACTCAATATCTAAATCTAATCTTGATGAGTGGCGCTGCCCGGCTCCCGTCCTCTGTCCAATACTGTCACTATGGCGGTGTGTCCACTCACAAGATGAGTGGCGCTGAAAAGCCAATACTGTCCTATGGCGGTATGTCCACTCACAAGATGAGTGGCGCTGCCCAATTACTGTCTTTAACTATGGCGGGTGTAGGTTACTCACAAGATGAGTGGCGCTGCCCAATAAGACTTGGCTTAACATACTAAGTAAGATGAGGTAAGGTCGGTGTTTTCTATGAAGCTTTTCAAGGGAAAATCTAATCTAATAGTATGTCACCTATGAAGGACAGGACTAATAATGTAATATTGACTTAGCATTGTAATGTGTGGCCACGTCTGTGATAGAAAAAAAACGCTCTAGTGGACGGCTCCCGTCCTCTGTCCATCAGGCACCACCGCTGCCCCCAGCCTCGCCTACCCCGTCCTTTACCCTGTGCGTATACCACATGTGTTGTGAAGGTTACACAACCCCACGTGGTATACCCCACGAGGTATACCCCACGTGGTATACTCCA
This sequence comes from Procambarus clarkii, assembly GCF_020424385.1. Classification (NCBI taxonomy): domain Eukaryota; kingdom Metazoa; phylum Arthropoda; class Malacostraca; order Decapoda; family Cambaridae; genus Procambarus; species Procambarus clarkii. The sequence goes on along the minus strand of NW_025566892.1, from coordinate 17,928 downwards.
CGCGGTATACCACACCGCTAATACCGTCCGCAGGACTAAGAGAGTTGACTGTGGATGTCGTGGCTCTTACGAATCAGATAATTAACTGATTCTTACTAAGATTAATATATATGCATAAATTATATAGTTTCACACACCTCAGTATAATTATAGGATGACATTTGCATGCTACTATGTTTACACTACAAGTATTTTGTATATATTAGCATCATGCTGACGTGTGTCAGTGATGACAGTATTATATTATATATCTTGTGTTTGATATAGGCGAGAGGCGGTTATAGGTGGCGCCTCTGGGTGGACACCACCATTGAACGCCGACCTGCATGAAGCGAGACCGTCGCTCTACCGTCAGAAATAACTAAAGCTATATAATATCTCATTATCACCACTTTATCATATTACAGTATTAATGTTATAAATAGTAATTATGTTAATTCAAATTTGACAAGAGACAGAAGAGACAAGGTCGACCCGGGCACCGCCGGATACCCTGACTAGTATAATATATATTAGACTGCACAGGACACGGATATTGCAGAAAATATGGACATTGCAGAGAACACGGATCATGTAAAGGATAATATATAGAATTGTAGAGGGCACGGTGACTATAGAGGGCACGGTGACTGTAGAGGGCACGGTGACTGTAGAGGGCACGGTGACTGTAGAAGGCACGGAGACTGTAGAGGACACGGTGACTGTAGAGGACACGGTGACTGTAGAGGACACGGTGACTGTAGAGGACACGGTGACTGTAGAGGACACGGTGACTGTAGAGGACACGGTGACTGTAGAGGACACGGTGACTGTAGAGGACACGGTGACTGTAGAGGACACGGTGACTGTAGAGGACACGGTGACTGTAGAGGACACGGTGACTGTAGAGGACACGGTGACTGTAGAGGACACGGTGACTGTAGAGGACACGGTGACTGTAGAGGACACGGTGACTGTAGAGGACACGGTGACTGTAGAGGACACGGTGACTGTAGAGGACACGGTGACTGTAGAGGACACGGTGACTGTAGAGGACACGGTGACTGTAGAGGACACGGTGACTGTAGAGGACACGGTGACTGTAGAGGACACGGTGACTGTAGAGGACACGGTGACTGTAGAGGACACGGTGACTGTAGAGGACACGGTGACTGTAGAGGACACGGTGACTGTAGAGGACACGGTGACTGTAGAGGACACGGTGACTGTAGAGGACACGGTGACTGTAGAGGACACGGTGACTGTAGAGGACACGGTGACTGTAGAGGACACGGTGACTGTAGAGGACACGGTGACTGTAGAGGACACGGTGACTGTAGAGGACACGGTGACTGTAGAGGACACGGTGACTGTAGAGGACACGGTGACTGTAGAGGACACGGTGACTGTAGAGGACACGGTGGACTGTAGAGGACTGACTGTAGAGGACACGGTGACTGTAGAGGACACGGTGACTGTAGAGGACACGGTGACTGTAGAGGACACGGTGACTGTAGAGGACACGGTGACTGTAGAGGACACGGTGACTGTAGAGGACACGGTGACTGTAGAGGACACGGTGACTGTAGAGGACACGGTGACTGTAGAGGACACGGTGACTAGAGGACACGGTGACTATAGAGGACACGGTGACTATAGAGGACACGGTGACTATAGAGGACACGGTGACTATAGAGGACACGGTGACTATAGAGGACACGGTGACTATAGAGGACTAGGAGACTGCTGTGTGAACAGAGCCTGTAGTGGACACGGAGCCAATTGAAAACCCGCATGTTTGCGCCGTGGCGGGCTGTGCGTGACCTGCCGCTCTGGTTCGTAACTTGGGTCGACTGGTGGTAGTGACACGGGTGTATACATGTTCCCCGAGCCGTGGCTGTTCCTGATTTACGTGTCCAGCCGGCACTGTTGGAGACACGGCGGAAAATTTATCGCTGGCAAAAACGGAGAAAAACAGAACCTCTGAGGAACCCTTAATGAAATAATTATTATATTAATACAAACTACATTAACAATTAAGGAAATAAACAATTAAATATATATAGAAATAATAAATAAATAAATAAATAATATATATATATATATATATATATATATATATATATATATATATATATATATATATATATATATTTTATATAAATAAACAAATATATATATAGAAATAACAAATAAATATATATAGAAATGCCAAATATATATAGAAATAAACCAATAAATGTATATAAAAATATACAAAATTATCTTGACGTCTACTGAAAAAGAATTGCTTGAATAGAAAATCCCAGCCTACATCTTGACAAATTATTGATAAATCAATGATTCACTCTATAGTTTCACTAAGGACCGCTCGCGGTTATCAAATTTAGCTTCAACCTTTTCCTGTATAATTCAAGCAGTTGACAGAAAGAAGGATTACGACATTCTACATCTTAACTTTAGCGACGCCCTTGATACTGTTCCTCTCGAGAGAATCTTCAAGAAGTTAGAGCACCATGGTATTGTTTAGGGGCGGGGGTGGGGGTGGGGGGGGGGAATCCTAAGTTGGATCTCTAAAATAACAAATAGAGCTTTGTCATTTTAGAGACTGCAGGAAGTTGGCTTAAATGGAGTTAAGTCGGAGTGGGAGACTGTTGTGAGCGGAGTGCCCCAGGTTTCTGTGCTGGGATCTTTGTTCTTTACCATATATATACACATTTCCGACGGTGGATTGAAAACCCAACCTTTCCAAAGTTGCAGACGATACAAAAATTGGGAAATATAGATAAAAGACAAAAAATTGCTACAAGACGGCATATATTATATATATATACATATATATATATATATATATATATATATATATATATATGTCGTACCTAGTAGCCAGAACGCACTTCTCAGCCTACTATGCAAGGCCCGATTTGCCTAATAAGCCAAGTTTTCCTGAATTAATATATTTTCTCTAATTTTTTTCTTATGAAATGATAAAGCTACCCATTTCATTATGTATGAGGTCAATTTTTGTTTATTGGAGTTAAAATTAACGTAGATATATGACCGAACCTAACCAACCCTACCTAACCTAACCTAACCTATCTTTATAGGGTTAGGTTAGGTTAGGTAGCCGAAAAAGTTAGGTTAGGTTAGGTAGTCGAAAAACAATTAATTCCTGAAAACTTGGCTTATTAGGCAAATTGGGCCTTGCATAGTAGGCTGAGAAGTGCGTTCTGGCTACTAGGTACGACATATATATATATATATATATATATATATATATATATATATATATATATATATATATATATATATATATATATATATATAGGGGTACCACCACTGGTTTAATTAAAGGGACCCACATCCTCGAAGAAGAAAATAAATAGTGTTCAGAGAAGACCTTGTGGATTCTCACTGAATACTTTAATCTTTTCCTCTCCTACCACCCCTATTCTTTTTTTTTTTTATTTGATTTTATTGCAATGCTACAGTTTACAGAAAACACACACTTATATAACAATATACCAATCAGTGTTCGAAGACCTCGTCCAGTTCCTCGGGGGTCGGTTCTAACTCCCAGGTACCTATTTACTGCTAGGTAACAAGGGCATTCAATGTGAAAGAAACTTTGCCCATATGTTTCTGCCTGGTGCGGGAATCGAACCCGCGCCACAGAATTACGAGTCCTGCGCGCTATCCACCAGGCTACCAGGCCCCACAAATGTGTGTGTGTGTACAGCGATAATAGTGTGTAGGTTGTATGTTACTATAGCAGGCTAGTCACCGTTACCACCTCTGCTATCATCATGGCTGCTGAAAGAGGCTGCCATTATCTAACACAGTGCACAGTTATAAACCCATTAAGATTTCAACTTAGATTCAACAGAGCAGAAGAAGTTGTTAAACACATATGGCAAAATCTTACTGAAGCGACCATACGAGTCATAAATACTCATCCTCCGCCCAAGTAAAACAGAAACAAGCAACACTTAGTGGGCCAGCCAGAGGCTTAGGGCCCGCGCAGGACTATCCCTGAAAAAAAGAAAAAAAAAGAAAAAAAAAAAAAGAGGAGGCTGCAGAGGTACTTTGTCTTAAGCTAACTAAAACTGTAAATAAAAGATTCAAGACAGGAACTCTCCCATAGTTCCGTCAAAAGGCAAACTTAGTCCAAATATAACAAGAGGAGGGACAGACAAGAGGCACTAAACTACAGACCAATGTCACTGACAAGTATATCATGTAAAGTTCTAGGTAAAAGTCATCAGGTTGAGAGTGGTGGAGCACCTCGAGAAGACAAACTTTGTAACGAAAGGCCAGCTTGGATTTAGAAGGGATAGTCGTGCCTGACATATTTTATACCGTTCAATTACAAGATTAATAAAATCAGACTGGATAAATAGAGCTGGGTAGACTGTATTTTCCTTGACTGTCAAAAAAAAATGTCATTCCTCATAAAAGGTTGGTAAACAAGATGGAGAAGCAAGAACAAAATTGGGTAAACACTGAACTGAGCAAAAGAGAGAAAACAGAGAGAGTGAGAGAGGAGGTGTGGCACTAGAGGACTGTGACAAGTGAGGGACACGCTCCCTAAGACTCTTACTAATTTATATGAATGACCTTCCCCGAGGGAATGAGCTGCATGTCAATGTTTGCAGACGTCAGAGAGCTAATGACGGGTGTAAAAACAGAGGACTGCAGAAAGTTATAGAAACATCAAGAAAATCTCCAGGCGTGGTCCAACAAATGCTTGTTAAATTCAATCCTGGCAAGTGTAAGGTAATGAGCATGGGAGAGAGAGAAAGGAGACTTGGAAGATATCTCCACCATAAAGGCATGACAAATACGGAAATAGGAAAGAGATAGATTTGGGAATGGATCTAATTCCACAGCCCATCCTCCTGTGTTGGTAGTACATATAGTAACGACGAGGACCATGGTACATGTATCCACGTATAACGTAATTAGAAAGTAGAAATCTGTACTACTGAATTTGAACAAACTAGAAAAGGTTTTGTGTTTATGTTGCACAGACAACATAAACTAACCTTGCAAGGCCTAATACACGCTATCTGGAGCTAATACAGTACATGTGCGCGCTTCTCGAGATTATCTTGAGATGATTTCGGGGCTTTTTTTAATGTCACCGCGGCCCGGTCCTCGACCAGGCCTCCACCCCCAGGAAACAGCCCGTGACAGTTGACAAACACCCAGGTACCTATTTACTGCTAGGTAACAGGGGCATAGGGTGAAAGAAAGTCTGCCCATTACTTCTCGCCAGCGCCCGGGATCGAACCCGGGACCACAGGCTCACAAGCCCAGTGTGCTGTCCGCTCGGCCGACCGGCTCCCTATCCCTATACTAGGCCTAGGAATATTTGTTTTTTCAGCTTCATTTTTTTGGACTATAAAGTGAATAGTACCAAATTCTACTATATAATTGCTTAGTACGTCACTGTTTGTATTATGGTGCACACAGTTACACAAACTAGTATCTAAACATGAGGAGGGGTTGCATGCCAGCACTAACACCAGAGCCACACACACATCAACACCACACACCACATGTCACGCTGGCATCATTACCACATCGTTTACAAACCTAAATCACTCTTTCAATGCAATCAACCATCAGATCCTCCAGAAATTTTGGTACATTCAGCAACTATTGGTCGAACTTACAAAAATGGACTGTGGAAGCCCCCTAAAATTCATGATCGGTACTATTGGAAATCACCAAATGACAAACCAAAAAAAACGGGACAGTAACTTCAAAACATAACCTAACCTGACCTAGGCCTAAATAAGTAAGCTTAGGCCAAATATATGCTATCTTTGGGTTAATTTAGTACATACATGTGCGATACTTGATCTAGGAATGTTTAGGATTGGCTGTTGCCTTCTTTCTCCTACCCGCTACAAAATTTATATTACAATTTTATTTTTGAACTGTCTGGTTTTGTAGTGTCCAGCAACAGTTTCTATAAGTACTAACTAGATCACACATCCCTGGAGGACAGAAGAAACAGAGGGGATGTGATCACATCATACAACATACTGAGGGGAAGAGATATTGAGGGGTGGGCTAGGACAAACTCCTTAAACTGAGAGACAGAAGGCCAAGAAGGCATAGGTGGAACTGGATACACCAGTGAGTCAAAGAAATGTAAGGAAATACTCGTACCCAGTACTGGTGGTCAACAAGTGGAATGCTAGAACTAGAAGATTGCAAAATACAAAATAAGGGTTCGGCCACCAGAGGTTGTCCGGTGATGGCGTGCTTTCCGCGCCGCTCCCAGCGTTGACCCGATTGTTGGTGTGTCCGGACCGGGGGCTTGGCCCTCCGGCTGTTTGGTTGACGTCATGGGGAACAGCCCTTCCCCCTATTCGCCGTTCGGAGACGATTAGTCTGGAGTTCTCTGGCAAGGCGTCGTACCTTGCCGTGGAAATTGTTATGTCGGATATGTTCCTCGTTTAGGTTCCGGATGTGTTTGGTGTACAGCTCCTCACGAACCACCGGGCGCTCGTTAAGTTCCATTCACCGGCTGTTGATAAAGACTTCATGGTCCGTTATGACGGGCGCTCGTTTACCCTCTATGATGAAGGTGGTACCGTCTCTGTCTCCGACCGCTGCTGCTCACTTACGTATGTGGCGCTGCATGGGGTCCCTGTTGAGTTCTCTGAAGACCTCCTTCCGCGATATTTTGGAAACTATGAGACCGTGGTGTCACTCCAGTTAAATACCATCTCTTCCGGCAGGTGGAGGGGAGTCTCAAGCGATACCAGGACCCTCGCCCTGCGTCTCAAGTCTCCTGTTCCGTCAACTGTCACCTTGATGGGCTACATCACGTGCACCTTCTACTCAGGGCAGCTCAGGACATGTTTTAGGTGCAGACTTGAGGGGCACCAGGCGGCGGCCTGCACTGGTGTGGCGGCTGAGCCAGTGTTTCGGAAGGAGGATTTTTCCCCGTTGGTGGCTTCGGACCTGTCGCCTTGTGATGATGTGGTGGGGGAGGCTTCTCTGCCGTCTGCTGCCTCGGTTGTACCGGGTTCCTCGGCTTGTGTGACCGTGAGTACGTTTGGTGGTGTGAGTATCCGGGTGGTGGTGTGTAAGGACGCGCCCCCGCAGTTGGCATCCCCGCCTGACCGGCTCCTTACCCTATGCAGGTAAGGAGCCTCTGCAGCCTCCTCCTCCTCTGCCGGGTCCAGTATCTCCGCAAACTCCCTCACCTGTGTTGGCCCCTTCACTTCCGCCTGCTCCGCCTGCCCTATCTCTAGTTCCTGTGTTACCTATGGAGTGTGGCCTTGTGTCCCCTGTCGTCGAGACTGCTGTACTTCAGGGTCGTGCTTTCCCCACCGTGGGGCGGGTTATGTCAGCGACCTGTATCGAAGGTAACAGGTATCGAAGCGTTCTCGGACGGCTAGGAGTGTGTCGCCACTTCGTGAGAGGGCTGCAGAATGATGTTGAGGACTCTGAGGGCTCTTCCTCTGTGGAGTGCGAGGTTGGTGTACAAGGAGCTGGTGTGGTTCCGGTGGGTGGCGTGGACCCCTGGCGTGGACCCCTGGCGTGGACCCCTGGCGTGGACCCCTGGCGTGGACCCTGTTGTAGGGGTGGGGGCCGGTGGCTCCTGCCTCGGGTGCCTCGCCTGCGTCCGTTTGTTTCGGTTCCCAGTGGGGGGTGGTTCCCCCCTGCCAAAGATGCTGGTGAGCATAGTGGGTTGGTGTTGGTCCTGAAGACGGCTGCTCGTCGGGTGGGTTCCATGCCTTCGTCCCCTGCTCCGTCGGAAGCGGTATTGCCGCCTCTCCAGTCTCCGCCCTCGTCTTCGCTTTCCTCTGCTCGGGGGTGTCCGCCTCCGCCCAGGTTTCCTCCTGATATAGTGGCTCCGATGTTCATGAGACGCTCACGGCGTCGTGGGGATGTCCGCCCTACCAAACGGAAGTGGTTGACTTGAAATGCTTATGTTATGACGTATCCGAAGGTGGATTACCCTGAGAAGTATGAGGATTATTATTATTAGTGAATTTGTTCCTGTTGCACCCGATTCATATGTGTGTGTGTGTGTGTGTGTGTGTGTGTGTGTGTGTGTGTGTGTGTGTGTGTGTGTGTGTGTGTGTGTGTGTGTGTGTGTGAAGTTTTTTGTTCCCGGTTCCTGCGTGTTCCGGTTTTTCTGTTTGTAGGTTTGGGTGTGTGGCAATGGTTTGTTTTTTCCGGTTCTTGCGCGTTCCGGTGTTTGTTGTGGTGTGTGTCCGTGTGTGGCTGTGGGGGTTTTCTTCTTTACTGTGTCATGTATTTTCTCCTTGTATTTCTTGTGGTTCATTTTGTGTCAAAGTTCAGGTGTTCCGCCTCCCGGTTCCTCTGTGTTCCGGTTTAGTGTTTGTGTGTGGCCCTTCTGGCTTGTTTTGTTGTATGAGTTAACTTGTGCACTGCTTCTTTCTGTACTTATTGTTTTCTTTCCGTTTGTGTTTCTGTTCTGGATGCTGTGAGCTTCTAGGTTGTGTGTGTTGTGTGTTTTTCAAATTCCTGTCTGTTTCAATGTTCTATGTTGTAAATTGTTTTCCTGTCTGTCTTTGTACTAAATTGTGCATTTTTTATTTATAAAATAAACTAGAAGTCACGTGCCCTTAGTTACTGTTAGGCAAGCACCGCTACCTCCACGACTTTACTTTGTTATCACTATTATAACCACCACGACTACCACCTCCACTATCACCAGCACTACCACCATCACCACCCTCTCTACCATCACCCCACTAGCAGAAGAAGTTGTTAAACACATATGGCAAAATCTTACTGAAGCGACCATACGAGTCATAAATACTCATACTCCGCCCAAGTAAAACAGAAACAAGCAACACTTAGTGGGCCAGCCAGAGGCTTAGGGCCCGCGCAGCAGGAATATCCCTGCAGCCAGAGGCTTAAAAAAAAAAAAAAATCCCTGCAAAAAAAAAAAAAATCCCCCCCCCCCACTCCCCCCCACTACCATCACCCCCACAACCACCTTCCCCAGTACCACTGATATTCTCATTACTGCTTTAAATATTACGATTACAACTATTACTAGTGTCACATAATTCCCCTGCATAGCAGAGCAAACTGCTTCTTCCTGCTTACCTTTGATTATTCCTCTCTGCCTACCATGTATTATGACCAGTAGGGAGCCCAACCCACACCTTATGTCTGGAACCTCCACCAGTCACGGAACCTCCATCCTCAGGGAGCCGGTCGGCCGAGCGAACAGCACGCTGGGCACGTGATCCTGTGGTCCCGGGTTCGATCCCGGGCGCCGGAGAGAAACAATAGGCAGAGTTTCTTTCATCCTATGCCCCTGTTACCTAACAGTAAAATAGGTACCTGGGAGTTAGTCAACTGTCACGGGCTGCTTCCTAGGGGTGGAGGCCTGGTCGAGGACCGGGCCGCGGGGACACTAAAAGCCCCGAAATCATCTTAAGATAACCTCAAGAAGAAGAAGATAGTACACCCTCCACCCCACTCGAGAGGCACGTATATATAATATATATAGGTTAGGTTAGGTAGGGTTGGTTAGGTATATAATATATAATATATATATATATATATATATATAGTTCTGGCTACTATATATATATATATATATATATATATATATATATATATATATATATATATATATATATATATATATATATTAGGTGCAAGACCTGCCGGCTACTTGTTACCTGTAGGTAACCATCCATGATGCAGCAGGCTTGTAGTTCTAAGCCTCGGTGACAAAGGACGTGAAGATTAATGATGATTGATAAAGATTAAGCCACCCAAGAGGTGGCACGGGCATGAATAGCCCGTAAGTGTTACAATTTTTTGTTCAGTAAATTTTTCTCAGGGGTCACCTCAGTAGGTGCTCAGGGGTCACCTCAGTAGTCGCTCAGGGGTCACCTCAGTTGGTGCTCAGGGGTCACCTCAGTAGTCGCTCAGGGGTCACCTCAGTAGGTGCTCAGGGGTCACCTCAGTAGGTGCTCAGGGGTCACCTCAGTAGTCGCTCAGGGGTCACCTCAGTAGTCGCTCAGGGGTCACCTCAGTAGTCGCTCAGGGGTCACCTCAGTAGTCGCTCAGGGGTCACCTCAGTAGTCGCTCAGGGGTCACCTCAGTAGTCGCTCAGGGGTCACCTCAGTAGTCGCTCAGGGTCACCTCAGTAGTCGCTCAGGGGTCACCTCAGTAGTCGCTCAGGGGTCACCTCAGTAGTCGCTCAGGGGTCACCTCAGTAGTCGCTCAGGGGTCACCTCAGTAGTCGCTCTCAGTGCTCAGGGGTCAAATCAGTAGTCGCTCTCAGTGCTCAGGGGTCAAATCAGTAGTCGCTCTCAGTGCTCAGGGGTCAAATCAGTAGTCGCTCTCAGTGCTCAGGGGTCAAATCAGTAGTCGCTCTCAGTGCTCAGGGGTCAAATCAGTAGTCGCTCTCAGTGCTCAGGGGTCAAATCAGTCGTCGCTCTCAGTGCTCAGGGGTCACCTCGGTAGTCGCTCTCAGTGCTCAGGGGTCACCTCAGTAGTCGCTCTCAGTGCTCACCTCAGTAGTCGCTCTCAGTGCTCAGGGGTAACCTCAGTAGTCGCTCTCAGTGCTTAGGGGTCACCTCAGTAGTCGCTCTCAGTGCTCAGGGGTCACCTCAGTAGTCGCTCTCAGTCACTCAGGGGTCACCTCAGTAGTCGCTCTCAGTGCTCAGGGGTCACCTCAGTAGTCGCTCTCAGTGCTCAGGGGTCACCTCAGTAGTCGCTCTCAGTGCTCAGGGGTCACCTCAGTAGTCGCTCTCAGTGCTCAGGGGTCACCTCAGTAGTCGCTCTCAGTGCTCAGGGGTCACCTCAGTAGTCGCTCTCAGTGCTCAGGGGTCACCTCAGTAGTCGCTCTCAGTGCTCAGGGGTCACCTCAGTAGTCGCTCTCAGTGCTCAGGGGTCACCTCAGTAGTCGCTCTCAGTGCTCAGGGGTCACCTCAGTAGTCGCTCTCAGTGCTCAGGGTCACCTCAGTAGTCGCTCTCAGTGCTCAGGGGTCACCTCAGTAGTCGCTCTCAGTGCTCAGGGGTCACCTCAGTAGTCGCTCTCAGTGCTCAGGGGTCACCTCAGTAGTCGCTCTCAGTGCTCAGGGGTCACCTCAGTAGTCGCTCTCAGTGCTCAGGGGTCACCTCAGTAGTCCGCTCTCAGTGCTCAGGGTCACCTCAGTAGTCGCTCTCAGTGCTCAGGGGGTCACCTCAGTAGTCGCTCTCAGGCTCAGGGTCACCTCAGTAGTCGCTCTCAGTGCTCAGGGTCACCTCAGTAGTCGCTCTCAGTGCTCAGGGGTCACCTCGGTAGTCGCTCTCAGTGCTCAGGGGTCACCTCAGTAGTCGCTCTCAGTGCTCAGGGGGTCACCTCAGTAGTCGCTCTCAGTGCTCAGGGTCCCTCAGTAGTCGCTCAGTCGTGCTCAGGGGGTCACCTCAGTAGTCGCTCTCAGTGCTCAGGGGTCACCTCAGTCGTCAGTGCTCAGGGGTCACCTCAGTAGTCGCTCTCAGTGCTCAGGGTCACCTCAGTAGTCCGCTCTCAGTGCTCAGGGGTCACCTCAGTCGTCGCTCTCAGTGCTCAGGGTCACCTCAGTAGTCGCTCTCAGTGCTCAGGGTCACCTCAGTAGTCGCTCTCAGTGCTCAGGGGTCACCTCAGTAGTCGCTCTCAGTGCTCAGGGTCACCTCAGTAGTCGCTCTCAGTGCTCAGGGGTCACCTCAGTAGTCGCTCTCAGTGCTCAGGGGTCACCTCAGTAGTCGCTCTCAGTGCTCAGGGGGTCACCTCAGTCGCTCTCAGTGCTCAGGGGGTCACCTCAGTAGTCGCTCTCAGTGCTCAGGGGTCACCTCAGTAGTCGCTCTCAGTGCTCAGGGGGTCACCTCAGTAGTCGCTCTCAGTGCTCAGGGTCACCTCAGTAGTCGCTCTCAGTGCTCAGGGTCACCTCAGTAGTCGCTCTCAGTGCTCAGGGTCACCTCAGTAGTCGCTCTCAGTGCTCAGGGTCACCTCAGTAGTCGCTCTCAGTGCTCAGGGTCACCTCAGTAGTCGCTCTCAGTGCTCAGGGGTCACCTCAGTGCTCAGGGGTCACCTCAGTAGTCGCTCTCAGTGCTCAGGGGTCACCTCAGTAGTCGCTCTCAGTGCTCAGGGGTCACCTCAGTAGTCGCGCTCAGTGCTCAGGGGTCACCTCAGTAGTCGCTCTCAGTGCTCAGGGGTCACCTCAGTAGTCGCTCTCAGCTCAGGGGTCACCTCAGTCGTCCGCTCAGGGGGTCACCTCAGTAGTCGCTCTCAGTGCTCAGGGGTCACCTCAGTAGTCGCTCTCAGTGCTCAGGGGTCACCTCAGTAGTCGCTCTCAGTGCTCAGGGGTATCCACAATACGGCCTCCTGGCGCCGCTCGCCTACAGCGTCGTCGTTTAGTGTTGTGTAAATAAGTTCAATATCACCTTTATGTTTATGTTAAAGTCAGTTTATATATGTGTCGTTATTATTATCTCTCTCTTGTGCTAGCCATGCAAGTGTGTTCCATCAGGGGTTTACGCTTCTTTTCATGTTATTTGTTTATTTTGATATTAGAGTAAATTGTCTTGAGTTTTCGTCAAAGTATTCCTTCACTCCTGTGCAATTTTCACACTGCCAAGGCCAATTTGGCATATTTTTATTACATCTGCCCAGTCTAGTCCCTCTACTAATACTACCACTACTTCCTCCTCTTAAAACACCACATCATCACTACCTTAAATATCACAACCATTATAATTACTCTCATAATTACATAAACTAAAAATATTACAAAAATATATAAAAAAACGAAAATAGAGAAGAAAGAATAAGACCCAGAAGACAATCCATAACGACAGTTATCGCAACAACAAGAACCAATAACATAGGAAAAACACACCCAAGCACACGTTCTTGAAAGCGATTCTTAAACGAATCGTAGAGGTGGCGTGTGGCCCAAATGGTAGAGACGGGCGCGGGCCCTGATAAGAGCGCCACCCGGCAACACAGCTCCTCCTCCAGTTTATATTGGGACATTCACAGTAAGTAGCCTCGCCAGTTGTATCTTCCCGCCAGTCTTCACTGCCGCGGGAAATATTATATGGTGGAGCCCTGTAGCGCCAGGGAGCCGGTCGGCCGAGCGGACAGCACGCTGTACTTGTGATCCTGTGGTCCCGGGTTCGATCCCGGGCGCCGGCGAGAAACAATGGGCAGAGTTTCTTTCACCCTATGCCCCTGTTACCTAGCAGTAAAATAGGTACCTGGGTGTTAGTCAGCTGTCACGGGCTGCTTCCTGGGGGTTTTTTTCATCCGAGTGGAGGCCTGGTCGAGGACCGGGCCGCGGGACACTAAAGCCCCGAAATCATCTCAAGATAACCTCAAGACTACGCCGCCATGATCGAGGAAAGATGTACAGGTTTCGTAATTGAATGGTTAAATGCTAGGTTTATCCCACCTAGCTGACGCAATCCGATTCAACGCTTCAAACAACCCATTAACTTACCGACATTCGAATTTTAACGGGGTGAGAATAGCTTGAGCTACCTCATCCCTTTGTGTGTATTTTACCTCAATAAACTTATTTCAATTTAAATTTCACAGGAGTACATTTTTTTTTATACAAATGTGCATTTCAAACCAATTTTGTGTTTTGATTAAATACAAATATTATACAACGTGCCTACATGAGAGAGAGAGAAGAAAAGATTAGGTGAAATAAAACACAGATTGCAGAGGCTCGCGCGCTAGTTTTGTTGACATGGTCCAGCTTCCTGCTTCCCGGAGTCGGGGTCCCCGGCCATAACTGGCCACCCGGCTGTAAACACTTGCTTCATCGCGTTCTGGGGATAATATAGGCTCGCCACTCAGGCAACTTATTCGCCCTAACAGGGCTGGCTCGCGGGTGTTCCAATTACGTATATATTATACTAAAATATATCAACATCAAACAACGCTTCCTAAACAAAACTGGAGAGTAATTTGGCAAATGAAATTTAAAATAGCTACTCGAAAGCTTTCAATTTACTTTACTGTGGATTGTCTTTACAACATATAAACATTGGAGCCCCAAGACAAGGCAATTATCAGGAGAAAACACTAAGCCATTACAACTATACAGCACTTGAAAAGGATACGAGGATAAGGATTTGCGATACGACAGAGGAAAGGAATGGCACCCCAACACTGGGAAGATCGGGGATTGAACGCCAACCTGCAAGCTGCAAGATTCTCCTCTACCCAAGCACAAGAAATTAATTATATATTATTTATATATATATATATATATATATATAATATATATATATATATTATATATATATATATATATAAGTCATACACTTGACGCGGGGGAACATATTTGTTGTAAGCAGACGCACGGTAAAAATACTTGATAGTTAAACAGTCAACTTAAACAAGATAAGCGCAACACAAACCGCCGTCAACACACCCACCACTCACACCACACACACACACACCCACACACACACACACACACACACACACACAACACACACACACACACACACACCCAAACACACACACACACCACACACAACACACACACACCACACACACAACACACACACACACACAACACAACACACACACACAATGAAGATAGGTGTAGGGAGCAGGAGGCCAGATACAAGGTATCATCTAGGAGAGGAAATTCTTCAGGAGTCAGAGGGAGAAAAAGACTTGGGGTTGATATCACGCCAGACCTGTCTCCTGCAGCACATATCAAGCGGATAACATCAGCGGCATATGCTAGGCTGGCCAACATACGAACGGCATTCAGAAACTTGTGTAAAGAATCATGTCAGAACTTTGTATACCACATATGTCAGGCCAATCCTGGAGTATGCAGCCCCAGCATGGAATCCATATCTAGTTAAGGATAAGACTAAACTGGAAAAGGTTTCAAAGGTTTGCCACCAAGACTAGTACCCGAGCTGAGAGGTATGATCTACTCGGAGAGACTACGGGAATTAAACCTCACTTCGCTGGAAGACTAGAAAATTTAGGGGGAACATCATCACCAAATTAAAGATTCTGAAGGGAATTGATAGGGTAGATAAAGACAGGCTATTTAACACAAGGGGCACACGCCCAAGGGACACAGGTGGAAACTGAGAGCCCAAATGAGCCACAGAGAATATTAGAAAGAACTTTTTTAGTGTCAGAGTGGTTGACAAATGGAATGCATTAGGAAGTGATGTGGGTGGAGGCTGACTCCATACACCACGTTTCAATTGTTAGATATGATCGACAGCCCAATAGGCTCAGGAATCTGTACCCCTTTGTTGACTTACGGTTTGAGAGGCGGGACCAAAGAGCCTGAGCTCAACCCCTGCAAACACAACGAGGTGAGTACAACTAGGTGAGTACACACACTAGTCATATATCACAGAACTTTGTAACACAACATCAGCATGGGTTCATGGATGGCAAATCATGCCTCACAAGATTTCTATGACCAGGCAACACAAATCAGGCAGGAAAGAGAGGGCTGGGCAGACTGCATATTTTTGGATTACCAGAAAGCCTTTGACACAGTACCACATAAGAGACCAGTGCACAAGCTGGAGATGCAGGCATGAGTGAAAAGGACGATAATCCACTGGATAAGGGAGTACCTAAGCAACAGAAGACAGCAGGTCACTGAGAGATGAGGTTTCGGAATAGCAAGGCGTCACCAGTGGAGTCTCTCAGGGATCATTTCTTGGACCTACAGTGTTCCTGATATACACTATGTAAATGATCTCCCAAAGGGAACAGACTCGTTATTCTCAATGTTTACTGATGATGCAAAAATTATGAGGAGGATTAAAACGGAGGAAGATAGTATAAGGCTACAAGATGACCTAAACAAACAATAAGGAAAGGTCCAAAAATGGCTACTAAAGTTCAATCCAAGTAAATGTAAGGTAATGAAACTAGGTGGAGAAAACAGGAGGCCATACACTGGATACTGATTGGGAGATGAAGTCCTTCATGAAACGGACAGAGAGAAAGGTCTAGGAATGGATATCACACCAAACCTGTCTCCTGAAACCCACATCAAAACAATAACATCTGCGGCGTATGCGAGGCTGGCTAACATCAGAACTGCCTTCAGGAACCTGTGTAAGGAATTTTTCAGAACTTTGTATACCACATATGTAAGACCAATCCTGGAGTATGCGGCCCCAGCATGGAGCCCGTACCTTGTCAAGCACAAGACGAACCTGGAAAAAGTTCAGAGGTATGCCACTAAGCTAGTCCCAGAACTAAGAGGCATGAGTTACGAGGAAAGGCTACTTGAACTGTACCTCACGTCGCTGGAAGACAGAAGAGTTCGGGGAGACATGATCACCATATAGAAAATTATCGTGAGAATTGACAGTGTAGACAAGAATGGATTATTTAACACGGGTGGTACACGCACAAGGGGACAGATGGAAGCTGAGTACCTAAATGTGCCACATACACATTAGAAAGAACTTTTCAGTGTCGGAGTAGTTAGTATATGGAATGCACTAGGAAGTGATGTGGTGGAGGCTGTCTCCATACACAGCTTCAAGTGTAGATATGATAGAGCCCAATAGCCTCAGGAACCTGTACATTAGTTGATTGACAGTTGAGAGGCGGGACCAAGAGCCAGAGGCTCAACCCCCTGCAAGCCCAAGTACACACAAACACACACACACACACACTGGGTGGCCGAGTGGACAGCGCTCTAGACTTGTGGACCTAGGGACCGGGGTTCGATCCCCGCACCCGGCGGAGACAGATGGGCAGAGTTTCTTCAACCCTGATGCCCCTGTTACCTAGCAGTAAAAAGGTACCTGGGAGTTAGCCAGCTGTTACGGGCTGCTTCCTTGGGTGTGTGTGTGTGTGTGTGTGTGTGTGTGTGTGTGTGGTGTGTTGTGTGGTGTGTGTGTGTGTGGTGTGTGGTTTGGGTGTGTGTGTGTGTGTGGTGTGGTGTGGTGTGGTTGTGTGTGTAAGAAAAAATATTAGTAGGTAGTAACAGTTGATTGACAATTGAGAGGCGGGACTAAAGAGCCAGAGCTCAACACCCGCAAGCAAATAGGTGAATACACACCCACACTGTTATTTAAGCAGCATATTTGAAAAACAGTGTATATTATGCGATAAAAAAAACTTATATTTTTCCATAATATATAATTTCAGTATTTTTCTGTCGGACATGACAGGAAATAATTTAAAATGTTATAGTTAATAACACAACAAAGTGTTTTCGCTGATTCCACCAAATATCTAAAAATATTTATTAAAATATAATAAAATAAATAGTTTTGTCTGCATTTTTCTCTGAAGACGCATTTCCAAAATATGAAAAAAAATTTGAATTGAAGAAACAAAAAAATCGATAAAGATCAAAGCTTTAAACACTTCTAGAAACAAAATAAGGGACACATTTAGGAAATAAGGGAAAAATCTAGGAAATAAGGGAAAGAAGAAAATACTATTTTAAGCACAGATAAGGTAATTGTTACATTGATTTCGGAATGTGATGATGAGGCGGAGGCCTGGCTGGGACGGAGGGTGAGGCTGGGACGGAGGGTGAGGCTGGGACGGAGGGTGAGGCTGTACGGAGGGTGTGGCTGGACGGAGGGTGTGGCTGGGACGGAGGGTCTGGCTGGGACGGAGGGTCTGGCTGGGACGGAGGGTCTGGCTGGGACGGAGGGTCTGGCTGGGACGGAGGGTCTGGCTGGGACGGAGGGTCTGGCTGGGACGGAGGGTGTGGCTGGGACGGAGGGTGTGGCTGGGACGGAGGGTGTGGCTGGGACGGAGGGTGTGGCTGGGACGGAGGGTGTGGCTGGGACGGAGGGTGTGGCTGAGACGGAGGGTGTGGCTGGGACGGAAGGGTGAGGCTGGGGACGGGGGTGAGGCTGGACGGAGGGTGTGGCTGGGACGGAGGGTGTGGCTGGGACGGAGGGTGTGGCTGTGACGGAGGGTGTGGC
>NW_025566891.1:0-16989 GCF_020424385.1 Procambarus clarkii | reverse complement strand
ACCATGGGTATTGAAAGAGTGTGCAGGAGCACTTAGCTTGCCACTCTCCATAGTGTATAGTAGGTCACTGGAAACGGGAGACCTACCAGAAGTATGGAAGACTGCTAATGTAGTACCAATATTTAAAAAGGGTGACAGGCAAGAGGCACTGAACTACAGGCCAGTGTCCTTAACTTGTATACCATGCATGGTGATGGAGAAGATTGTGAGAAAAAACCTAGTAACACATCTGGAGAGAAGAGACTTCTTGACAACCCATCATCATGGGTTCAGGGAGAGTAAATCTTGCCTTACAGGCTTAATAGAATTCTATGATCAGGTGATAAAGATTAAACAAGAAAGAGAAGGATGGGCAGACTGCATTTTTTAGGGACTGTCGGAAAGCCTTTGACACAGAACCCCATAAAAGGTTGATGCATAAGTTGGAGAAACAGGCAGGAGTAACTGGTAGGGCGCTCCAGTGGATAAGGGAGTACCTAAGCAATAGGAAGCAGAGAGTTATAGTGAGGGGTGAGACCTCAAAATGGCGGGAAGTCACCAGTGGAGTCCCACAGGGCTCTGTGCTTGGACCTATCCTGTTTCTGATATACGTAAATGATCTCCCAGAGGGTATAGACTCATTCCTCTCAATGTTTGCTGACGACGCCAAAATTATGAGAAGGATTAAGACAGAGGAGGACAGCTTGAGGCTTCAAGAAGACCTGGACAAGCTGCAGGAATGGTCGAACAAATGGATGTTAGAGTTTAACCCAAGCAAATGTAATGTAATGAAGATAGGAGTAGGAAGCAGGAGACCAGATACAAGGTATCATTTGGGAGATGAAATACTTCAGGAGTCTGAGAGAGAGAAAGACCTGGAGGTTGATATCACGCCAGACCTGTCCCCTGAAGCTCATATCAAGAGGATAACATCAGCAACATATGCCAGGTTGGCTAACATAAGAACGGCCTTTAGAAACTTGTGTAAGGAATCTTTCGGAACATTATATACCACATATGTCAGACCAATCCTGGAGTATGCGGCTCCAGCATGGAGTCCATATCTAGTCAAGCATAAGACTAAACTGGAAAAGGTTCAAAGGTTTGCTACCAGATTAGTACCCGAGCTGAGAGGTATGAGCTACGAGGAGAGACTACGGGAATTGAACCTCACTTCGTTGGAAGACAGAAGAGTTAGGGGGGACATGATCACCACATTCAAGATTCTCAAGGGAATCGACAGGGTTGATAAAGATAGGCTATTTAACATAAGGGGCACGCGCACTAGGAGACACAGGTGGAAACTGAGTGCCCAAATGAACCACAGAGATATTAGAAAGAACTTTTTTAGTGTCAGAGTGGTTGACAAATGGAATGCATTAGGAAGCAATGTGGTGGAGGCTGACTCCATACACAGTTTCAAGTGTAGATATGATAGAGCCCAATAGGCTCAGGAACCTGTACACCTGTTGATTGACGGTTGAGAGGCGGGACCAAAGAGCCAGAGCTCAACCCCCGCAAGCACAACTAGGTGAGTACAACAAGGTGAGTACAGCCTATGTGCGCACCGTCATAGATTATGCCGCACCAGTTTTGTGCACTTATTCCCAAAGCGATATGAAAAACTTGAAAGCATACAAAATGAAGCCCTGGCAATCAATCTTGGAGTCCCAATAACTGCCAAAACGTCTAATCTACAAAAGGAGTTGTCACTCCCCAGTGTTAAAAGCAGAATTAAGGAGCTGAATGCTACGCTTGCAATTAGGATAGCCAGAGATTCTTATTACAATGATATTGCCAAGAAAAAACTGAGTTCTGTGTTACTTTCTGGGGGAAACAGGAGAAGCAGAAAATGGCATCACAGATCAGTCTGCTACCTGGAAGAACTTCACCTGCTTGAGCAAGCCCGTGAGCTCCTGCCTGTAGAGAGGTTATCTCCATGGGAGGATGACTCATGCAGGGTTATCATCAATGAAATGACAACGAAAAAGTTCAACATGATAGCTCAAGAAATGAGGCACAATTATCTGGAGGAAATCTATAAAGAAGCCGGAAATGAGCTAGATAAAATCAACATACTGTCCAGATGTCAATATGGACAGATCATCCATATTGATCATCTAACCCTGATGGATCATCTAACCCTGTCAATGGCAGGGCTGGTGCAGCATACACTGTAAATTAGGAACAATGCCTTACAACGTGGAAATGAAGGAAAAGTCCGCATTGAGAACTATGCCTCTTCAACACAAGCTGAGCTAACCGCCATTGTTATGGCGTTAAGATTCCTTGAACGAAGCATTAACGCTGCAGTGATCTGCACTGACTCTGAAGCAGCGCTACAAAGCCTTACTTAAAATCGGTCAGAAAATCTTGCGATAGTCGCTGAGATCAAGAGAGCTGTGAGAGTACTGTGAGCTGGGAAGAGTCGTCAAGTTTCTTTGGATCCCTATGATGTTGGAATATATGGGAATGAACGAGCAGATGTGCTGGCTCCTGAAGGCGCTGAAGGAGACCATATTGAATACTTCATACCCAAGAATCCTCAATAAATTAGAGGTATTGTCAGGCAACATCACCGTGACTGAGGAAAGGTAACTGAGGAGGATAGAAGAACAAATCAGTGAATCTGTGCGATGGTACAACATGGTTGCAGCTGACAATCCCAATCAATATGGCCGAAGAGGAGGAGGACGCGGGAGAGAATCTGTAATAGCAAGAATCCGTCTGGGATACAAATATCCATGGAGATTCGGAATGGAAACGACAGTTGAGCAGCGGAGTTGCAGAATCTGTGGTGAGAATGACGGACACCGCCTTGACCACTATCTACGAGAATGTGAACACCTGCGAGACATTAGAAATATGTGTAGAATAGTAAACCCCCACATTGTTTAAGTTAGAAGAAACACCTTCTCAAATATTGATACTGTTCTTAAAAGATTTTCCAAAGATTTTAAGGGTTGATAGATGTTAATCTTCTTGTTTCAGGAGCTGTTCACTTGAGACAGTTAAGCAAGTCCCAGCTGTGTCTGGGTACAAGTGACAGGATGAACAACACAGCGGGTTTTCTTCATATTGGGGAGTGTTGTACATGCTGCTATGGCGGTGTGTCCACTCACAGGATGAGTGACGCTGCCCAATACTGTCACTATGGCGGTGTGTCCACTCACAGGATGAGTGACGCTGCCCAATACTGTCACTATGGCGGTGTGTCCACTCACAGGATGAGTGACGCTGCCCAATACTGTCACTATGGCGGTGTGTCCACTCACAGGATGAGTGGCGCTGCCCAATACTGTCACTATGGCGGTGTGTCCACTCACAGGATGAGTGGCGCTGCCCAATACTGTCACTATGGCGGTGTGTCCACTCACAGGATGAGTGGCGCTGCCCAATACTGTCACTATGGCGGTGTGTCCACTCACAGGATGAGTGGCGCTGCCCAATACTGTCACTATGGCGGTGTGTCCACTCACAGGATGAGTGGCGCTGCCCAATACTGTCACTATGGCGGTGTGTCCACTCACAGGATGAGTGGCGCTGCCCAATACTGTCACTATGGCGGTGTGTCCACTCACAGGATGAGTGACGCTGCCCAATACTGTCACTATGGCGGTGTGTCCACTCACAGGATGAGTGGCGCTGCCCAATACTGTCACTATGGCGGTGTGTCCACTCACAGGATGAGTGGCGCTGCCCAATACTGTCACTATGGCGGTGTGTCCACTCACAGGATGAGTGGCGCTGCCCAATACTGTCACTATGGCGGTGTGTCCACTCACAGGATGAGTGGCGCTGCCCAATACTGTCACTATGGCGGTGTGTCCACTCACAGGATGAGTGGCGCTGCCCAATACTGTCACTATGGCGGTGTGTCCACTCACAGGATGAGTGGCGCTGCCCAATACTGTCACTATGGCGGTGTGTCCACTCACAGGATGAGTGGCGCTGCCCAATACTGTCACTATGGCGGTGTGTCCACTCACAGGATGAGTGACGCTGCCCAATACTGTCACTATGGCGGTGTGTCCACTCACATTCACTCATAGGGTGAGTGACGCTGCCCAATACTGTCACTATGGCGGTGTGTCCACTCACAGGATGAGTGACGCTGCCCATTACTGTTACTATGGAGGTATGTTCACTCATAGGATGAGTGACGCTGCCCAGTACTGTCACTATGGCGGTGTGTCCACTCACAGGATGAGTGACGCTGCCCAATACTGTCACTGTGGCGGTGTGTTCACTCATAGGATGAGTGGCGCTGCCCAATACTGTCACTATGGCGGTGTGTTCACTCACAGGATGAGTGACACTGCCCAATACTGTCACTGTGGCGGTGTGTTCACTCATTGGATGAGTGGTGCTGCCCAATACTGTCACTGTGGCGGTGTGTTCACTCATAGGATGAGTGGCGCTGCCCAATACTGTCACTATGGCGGTGTGTCCACTCACAGGATGAGTGACGCTGCCTAATACTGTCACTATGGCAGTGTGTCCACTCACAGGATGAGTGACGCTGCCCATTACTGTTACTATGGAGGTATGTTCACTCTCAGGATGAGTGGCGCTGCCCAGTACTGTCACAATGGCGGTATGGCCACTCACAGGATGAGTGACGCTGTCCAATACTGTCACTTTGGCGGTGGCGGTGTGTTCACTCACAGAATGAGTGACACTGCCCAATATTGTCACTATGGCGGTATGTTTACTCACAGGATGAGTAACGCTGCCCAATACTGTCACTATGGCGGTGTGTCCACTCACAGGATGAGTGACGCTGTCCGGTACTGTCACTATGGCGGTGTGTCCACTCACAGGATGAGTGGCGCTGCCCAATACTGTCACTATGGCGGTGTGTTCACTCACATGATGAGTGACGCTGCCCAATACTGTCACTATGGCGGTGTGTCCACTCACAGGATGAGTGACGCTGCCCAATACTGTCACCATGGCGGTATGTTCACTCACTGGATGAGTGACGCTGCCCAATACTCTCACTATGGCGGTGTGTTCACTCACAGGACGAGTGACGCTGTCCGGTACTGTCACTATGGCGGTGTGTTCACTCACTGGATGAGTGACGCTGCCCAATACTGTCACCATGGCGGTATGTTCACTCACTGGATGAGTGACGCTGCCCAATACTCTCACTATGGCGGTGTGTTCACTCACAGGACGAGTGACGCTGTCCGGTACTGTCACTATGGCGGTGTGTTCACTCACAGGATGAGTGGCGCTGCCCAATACTGTCACTATGGCGGTGTGTTCACTCACAGGATGAGTGACGCTGCCCAATACTGTCACTATGGCGGTGTGTCCACTCACTGGATGAGTGACGCTGCCCAATACTCTCACTATGGCGGTGTGTTCACTCACTGGACGAGTGACGCTGTCCGGTACTGTCACCATGGCGGTATGTTCACTCACTGGATGAGTGACGCTGCCCAATACTCTCACTATGGCGGTGTGTTCACTCACAGGACGAGTGACGCTGTCCGGTACTGTCACTATGGCGGTGTGTTCACTCACAGGATGAGTGGCGCTGCCCAATACTGTCACTATGGCGGTGTGTCCACTCACAGGATGAGTGACGCTGCCCAATACTGTCACCATGGCGGTATGTTCACTCACTGGATGAGTGACGCTGCCCAATACTCTCACTATGGCGGTGTGTTCACTCACAGGACGAGTGACGCTGTCCGGTACTGTCACTATGGCGGTGTGTTCACTCACAGGATGAGTGGCGCTGCCCAATACTGTCACTATGGCGGTGTGTCCACTCACATGATGAGTGACGCTGCCCAATACTGTCACTATGGCGGTGTGTCCACTCACAGGATGAGTGGCGCTGCCCAATACTCTCACTATGGCGGTGTGTTCACTCACAGGACGAGTGACGCTGTCCGGTACTGTCACTATGGCGGTGTGTTCACTCACTGGATGAGTGACGCTGCCCAATACTGTCACCATGGCGGTATGTTCACTCACTGGATGAGTGACGCTGCCCAATACTCTCACTATGGCGGTGTGTTCACTCACAGGACGAGTGACGCTGTCCGGTACTGTCACTATGGCGGTGTGTTCACTCACTGGATGAGTGACGCTGCCCAATACTGTCACCATGGCGGTATGTTCACTCACAGGACGAGTGACGCTGTCCGGTACTGTCACTATGGCGGTGTGTTCACTCACTGGATGAGTGACGCTGCCCAATACTGTCACCATGGCGGTATGTTCACTCACTGGATGAGTGACGCTGCCCAATACTCTCACTATGGCGGTGTGTTCACTCACAGGACGAGTGACGCTGTCCGGTACTGTCACTATGGCGGTGTGTTCACTCACAGGATGAGTGGCGCTGCCCAATACTGTCACTATGGCGGTGTGTCCACTCACAGGATGAGTGACGCTGCTCACAGGATGAGTGGCGCTGCCCAATACTGTCACTATGGTGGTGTGTCCACTCACAGGATGAGTGGTGCTGCCCAATACTGTCACTATGGCGGTGTGTCCACTCACAGGATGAGTGGCGCTGCCCAATACTGTCACTATGGCGGTGTGTCCACTCACAGGATGAGTGGCGCTGCCCAATACTGTCACTATGGTGGTGTGTCCACTCACAGGATGAGTGGCGCTGCCCAATACTGTCACTATGGTGGTGTGTCCACTCACAGGATGAGTGACGCTGCCCAATACTGTCACTATGGTGGTGTGTCCACTCACAGGATGGGTGGCGCTGCCCAATACTGTCACTATGGTGGTGTGTCCACTCACAGGATGAGTGGTGCTGCCCAATACTGTCACTATGGCGGTGTGTCCACTCACAGGATGAGTGACGCTGCCCAATACTGTCACTATGGCGGTGTGTCCACTCACAAGATGAGTGGTGCTGCCCAATACTGTCACTATGGCGGTGTGTCCACTCACAGGATGAGTGGCGCTGCCCAATACTGTCACTATAGCGGTGTGTCCACTCACAGGATGAGTGGCGCTGCCCAATACTGTCACTATGGCGGTGTGTCCACTCACAGGATGAGTGGCGCTGCCCAATACTGTCACTATAGCGGTGTGTCCACTCACAGGATGAGTGGCGCTGCCCAATACTGTCACTATGGCGGTGTGTCCACTCACAGGATGAGTGGTGCTGCCCAATACTGTCACTATGGCGGTGTGTCCACTCACAGGATGAGTGGCGCTGCCCAATACTGTCACTATGGCGGTGTGTCCACTCACAGGATGAGTGGCGCTGCCCAATACTGTCACTATGGCGGTGTGTCCACTCACAGGATGAGTGGCGCTGCCCAATACTGTCACTATGGCGGTGTGTCCACTCACAGGATGAGTGGCGCTGCCCAATACTGTCACTATGGCGGTGTGTCCACTCACAGGATGAGTGCCGCTGCCCAATACTGTCACTATGGCAGTGTGTCCACTCACAGGATGAGTGACGCTGCCCAATACTGTCACTATGGCGGTGTGTCCACTCACAGGATGAGTGGCGCTGCCCAATACTGTCACTATGGCGGTGTGTCCACTCACAGGATGAGTGGCGCTGCCCAATACTGTCACTATGGCAGTGTGTCCACTCACAGGATGAGTGGCGCTGCCCAATACTGTCACTATGGCGGTGTGTCCACTCACAGGATGAGTAACGCTGACCAATACTGTCACTATGGCGGTGTGTTCACTCACAGGATGAGTGGCGCTGCCCAATACTGTCACTATGGTGGTGTGTCCACTCACAGGATGAGTGGTGCTGCCCAATACTGTCACTATGGCGGTGTGTCCACTCACAGGATGAGTGGCGCTGCCCAATACTGTCACTATGGCGGTGTGTCCACTCACAGGATGAGTGGCGCTGCCCAATACTGTCACTATGGCGGAGTGTCCACTCACAGGATGAGTGACGCTGCCCAATACTGTCACTATGGCGGAGTGTTCACTCACAGGATGAGTGGCGCTGCCCAATACTGTCACTATGGCGGTGTGTTCACTCACAGGATGAGTGGCGCTGCCCAATACTGTCACTATGGCGGTGTGTCCACTCACAGGATGAGTGACGCTGCCCAATACTGTCACTATGGCGGTGTGTTCACTCACAGGATGAGTGGCGCTGCCCAATACTGTCACTATGGCAGTGTGTCCACTCACAGGATGAGTGACGCTGCCCAATACTGTCACTATGGCGGTGTGTTCACTCACAGGATGAGTGGCGCTGCCCAATACTGTCACTATGGCGGTGTGTCCACTCACAGGATGAGTGACGCTGCCCAATACTGTCACTATGGCGGAGTGTCCACTCACAGGATGAGTGGCGCTGCCCAATACTGTCACTATGGCGGAGTGTCCACTCACAGGATGAGTGACGCTGCCCTATAAACTCACCCCTCGGGGCAAAATTTAATTTAACAATTTTAAAGATGAACAAGTAAGACTTGTTCTGTATGGGGAGTGGAAGAACAAAGCAACTTGATGGGGAGCAAGAACACATTACAGGAACCCCACGGAACAGATAAAGGCGTCAATATATATATATATATATATATATATATATATATATATATATATATATATATATATATATATATGTGAGAAAGCTGCATGAACGCGCAAGCCATATATCACTAAGAACTCTTTGACCCGGTCAGGATTCGAACCCATGCCGTCCAGGATCACCCCTAAACGTACACAGTACCGAGACCACCGGTACGATAGACGATAACAATGATAGACGATCATTGGTGCGGTGGTCTCGGTACTGTGTACGTTTAGGGGTGATCCTGGACGGTATGGGTTCGAATCCTGGCCGGGTCAAAGAGTTCTTAGTGATATATATATATATATATATATATATATATATATATATATATATATATATATATATATATATAGGTACAGATAAATAGGAACCAGAGACTAAGTACAATAGAAATAAAGATAACAGTATTCTGCAGGAGAAGGAGTAAAGACTTAAGAGACAGGTGGCGGAGACCATACAAGAGACAACGCCAGAAATGGATGTGATAAGAAGCAGGAGGGTCGGATAACACTGCATTAGGCAACCAACACTTTGTTGAAAGGCGGGGCTCAGGTGAGCACACACACACACGCACAGGAGTATAATGACAACAAGGCATGCATAGATGAACTGCAGAAGGCAGCAACACTAGCCCACAGAATGAGAGCGAAGCTGCTGATCATGGGGGACCTAAATCATGGAGAGATTGGGTGTCAAGGAATTCCCATGGAGGGGACGAAACGTGGGGAGCAAAGTTAGTAGATGTTATAGACAGGAATTTCCTAACACAACATATGAAGGAAGACACAAGGGAAAGCGGAGGAGATTCGCCGAGCCTATTAGACCTGATTTTCACCCAGAACATAGAAGACATCGAGAATTTGGAACATGAAATACCTCTAGGGGCCAGTGACCATTGTGTCCTAGTCTTTGACTACATGATGGAACTCAAACTTGTGACCATGGGACAAGAGGTCTGGGAAAGGAGAGTTGACTACAGGAAAGGGGACTATAGAAGGATAAGGGACTATCTGGGAGAAGTGCAGTGGGAAGTAGAAATTAGGGGAAAAACAGTCCAAGATATGATGGACCTAGTCATATGGAAATGCCAGGAGGCCGAAGAGAGATTTATACTAACAATAAAGGGAAAAAATAAGAGGGAATATAATTCCCTCCCCCCCCCCTCTCCCACAGGGGAGGGGGGGAGACAGTTTCACTGACCAATGGGGGGGGGGGGGGGCGGGGGGCGGTGAGACGTTGAAAAATATACTCACTTTCGCCGAAGATAAAGTTTACATTTATAAGTGAATGGATCAGTTTAATTGGGATCAATCGTTCAATCCCCGACCGTCCAAGTGGTTGGGCACTATAGCACCCCGACCGTCCAAGTGGTTGGGCACTATAGCAGAGTATAGCTGTGATAGCTGTGATATAGACACTACAGGGTGAACACCGTCTGATCAACACAGAACACCTCTGTGCCTCTCTACACACACACACCCGTGTTCATATATGCCAGAGTGTTCTCCACCTGTGGTTATCATGTCCTTTAGAAGTGTTCTTCATGTTCTACGTTAATGTTTCTCACAATCCTGTTAGTCCTGTTCTTCCCGTTTGTTTGTCTTCTTGCCAGGTATGTTCTTCGTGTGATGTGGATATGTTCTCCAGGCATGTTCTTCAGATAGGTTAGAGAACATGAATGAATGCTTGTGGCTGCACAAGAATGTAAGGTAAGAGAGCTTTTACATGTTCATTGTATACTACTCGTGTGTTCTACGGTTAATATCGTGCGTGTTTTTTGTTCACATGTGTTTTTTTTGTAGTAAAAATCAACTGGAATAAAGAACAATTATACAACCTTTTCAAATTCAGATATAATGATATACATTGAAGCAGATATAATTATATAATATTATAGTAAGCTTATTACGTATATATCATAGAAAATGTATCTTAGAAAACCGAGATCAGTTAGTAATCCGGTATATGAGGAAATGAATTATACATTCTGAAAATAAATGAATTATACGGCTGTTTACACTGGTGTAGGAGCCATTTAAAAACGCTCAGAGTATTGGCATAATGTGCTAGAACTGTTGCAGGTTATCTCTAAATTATCTCCATAATACATCAAACTTGTCTGCTTTTATCAACTTTTATGGTAAGCGAGTAATTTTGGTATTTATTTTGATATGTATAGATCAGTGTTTACCTGGAGGCGCACGAGTGTATCGGAGTGTAAGCGAGCAGCCCGCGAGGGTGGCGAGGCAGGTAGGCGCTGCTGCTGCTGCTCATCACCTCCTGCCTCGCCTTCCACCACCCAGCTATGTTGCCTCACCCAGTTTTTGTTATAGACCGTATAAACTGCTGCTTCGTTAATGATATACAGAACGAAGACACGTGGAGCGCGAACGGCTCCATCAGATACTAGAGTTGTGTTTTGTTTACAACTGATGCGTTGGTTCTTGTCGGCGCTCGGCTCCATGTTGGGGCTCGGCCTTTTTCTGTTTGTTTTTTGTTCTGGCTGTACTAAACAGCGGTTTGATGAGAAGTTAAGGCGGAGCAGAGCGGCCAACAGGAGCCTGAGTGATCTAGAGTTATGTTGAAGCTTGGACAGCTGCTGGGAGCGTTGTGACGTCATCACCGCACCCACCACCCACGCCCTTATTGGCTGATGCCCATGACGTCACTACTTCACTAAGGTATGAGAGCTTCTCTCAATAACGTCACCTGATCCCCAAAGCTCGAAATGGCTTCTGTCAATGATTTTGTTACAGTATTTCATATAGACGTTATCACATCCTGCCCATGACAGCTTCCACAGCCAATCGCGGCTTGGGTGACCTGACATCAACAACAGAAGACAATCGCGGCTTGGGTGACCTGACATCAACAACAGAAGACAATCGCGGCTTGGGTGACCTGACATCAACAACAGAAGACAATCGCGGCTTGGGTGATCTGACATCAACAACAGAAGACAATCGCGGCTTGGGTGACCTGACATCAACAACAGAAGACAATCGCGGCTTGGGTGACCTGACATCAACAACAGAAGACAATCGCGGCTTGGGTGACCTGACATCAACAACAGAAGACAACCGCGGCTTGGGTGACCTGACATCAACAACAGAAGACAATCGCGGCTTGGGTAACAATCTGACAGAATGTTACTAATGTAGCTGATGAGATGTTAAACAATAGGATGAAAAAGGGTAAACATTTATGTATGTAGAAGCTGAGATAGGAGGTACCTGCTGCTAGTGACAGGAGGTACCTGCTGCTAGTGACAGGAGGTACCTGCTGCTAGTGACAGGAGGTACCTGCTGCTAGTGACAGGAGGTACCTACTGCTGGTGACAGGAGGTACCTGCTGCTAGTGAGAGGAGGTACCTACTGTTAGTGACAGGAGGTACCTGCTGCTGGTGACAGGAGGTACCTACTGCTGGTGACAGGTGGTACCTGCTGCTGGTGACAGGAGGTACCTACTGCTAGTGACAGGAGGTACCTACTGCTAGTGACAGGAGGTACCTACTGCTAGTGACAGGAGGTACCTGCTGCTAGTGACAGGAGGTACCTACTGCTAGTGACAGGAGGTACCTGCTGCTAGTGACAGGAGGTACCTACTGCTAGTGACAGGAGGTACCTGCTGCTAGTGACAGGAGGTACCTGCTGCTAGTGACAGGAGGTACCTGCTGCTAGTGACAGGAGGTACCTACTGCTAGTGACAGGAGGTACCTGCTGCTAGTGACAGGAGGTACCTACTGCTAGTGACAGGAGGTACCTGCTGCTAGTGACAGGAGGTACCTGCTGCTAGTGACAGGAGGTACCTTTACCTTGCAATGATTTTGGAGGTGCTTATCCAGTTCTCTCTTGAACACTGTGAGGGGTCGGCCAGTTATGCCCCTTATGTGTAGTGGAAGCGTGTTGAACAGTCTCGGGCCTCTGATGTTGATAGTTCTCTCTTGAACACTGTGAGGGGTCGGCCAGTTATGCCCCTTATGTGTAGTGGAAGCGTGTTGAACAGTCTCGGGCCTCTGATGTTGATAGTTCTCTCTCAGAGTACCTGTTGCACCTCTGCTCTTCACGGGGGTATTCTGCACATCCTGCCATGTCTTCTGGTCTCATGTGATGTTATTTCTGTGTGCAGGTTTGGGACCAGCCCCTCTACTATTTTCCACGTGTAAATTATTATGTATCTCTCCCGCCTGCGTTCAAGAGAATACAGATTTAAGCTCTTTAGTCGGTCCCAATAGTTTAGATGTTTTACTGAGTGCATTCTAGCAGTAAAGGATCTCTGCACGCTCTCCAGGTCAGCAATTTCTCCAGCTTTGAAAGGGGCTGTCATTGTGCAGCAGTACGCCACGCTAGAGAGCACTAGCGCCTTGAAGAGTATCATCATTGGTATAGCATCTCTAGTGTGGAAGGTTCTTGTTATCCTGCTGCTGTTAGCAACAGGATAGCAACAGCAGGTAGCAACTGCTGTTGCTACTACCTGCTGTTGCTATCTACTGCTAGCAACAGGAGGCGCCTGCTCCCCAACATTTGTGAGTGAATAAACAATAGATTTTATTTACTAATTCCATTTGTCGGGGCCACAACACCTGTGCATAGGCACGTGAAGGTGTTCCTACACCAGTTGCTTACCCTATGCAGGATGCATCCCACAACAGTTACCTAACTCCAAGCTACCTATTTTACTGCTAGGTGAAGACAGACATACGGTAAAAGAAAACCCGGTGATTATATCTGCGTTCGTCGATTGTGAGTGGAGGACGTAGACCACTATATACTACAGAGCCCATAATTTACCAAGGTATGACTGAGATAAAGTTCGTGGTTGTGTGGTTGTGTGGTGGTGGTGGCAGCCTTCTCCCTCCTCAGCTCTCACATAATGTGAACATGGCTACTTAACCCAAGATGTTAACATGCTCCCATACACCTTGATCGTTGAGGCCGAGCAACTATGAGGTCAAGTGTGGCAGGTTCATCATTACCCCGTCATCCTTGAGGTCCCAGTGTGGTGTTGAACATGTCGTGTTGCCTCCTGTTATGTAGTTCTCCTCCCTCGGTCTATAACACCCAGAGGCTTCCCCTGTTCTTCACATTTATTTGACATGATTGGACTCCCCCCTCCCATGATTAAGAGCCATTAATGAGAGTAACAGCGGCCCTGTTGCTGGTTTCGTTCTCCTGCTGCGTGTGTGTCGTATTGTGGAGGCTTCCATATTACTGCAACACTTACTGCTGTTGTTCTCACAATATAGTCACTTTACACGTGACAGCTTGTGATCCACTGATCCTTCACTGTGGAGTCCTTACTGGTCACCTGTCGGGTCACCTACCGCCTGTCCCTCCCCTCTCCTACCAGGTGTTGGTCTCGTGGCGCCGGAGTCCTACCCTTCTGACAATATTGTTTCTCTTATCATTACATCCTGTTTCTCACGTTTGATTCCTGCACCTTACCTTTTATAATTTATAGCACAGGTTGCGTTATCATTTATGGCGTATTGTATGGTAAGGATGGGGTGTGGGGAGGTGGGGAGCGGGGCGGGGAATCTTGGGGTGAGGTTTGGGGGGGGGGGTCAGAGGCTGGGAAGTTGCTGAGGAAAGGTTGATGGTATGGACATGTAGTGGAGTGTTGGTTGATGTGTAGACATGTAGTGGGGTGTTGGTTGATGTATGGACATGTAGTGGAGTGTTGGTTGATGTGTGGACATGTAGTGGAGTGTTGGTTGATATATGGACATGTAGTGGAGTGTTGGTTGATGTATGGACATGTAGTGGAGTGTTGGTTGATGGTATGGACATGTAGTGGAGTGTTGGTTGATATATGGACATGTAGTGGAGTGTTGGTTGATGTGTGGACATGTAGTGGGGCGTTGGTTGATGTGTGGACATGTAGTGGAGTGTTGGTTGATGTGTGGACATGTAGTGGAGTGTTGGTTGATGTGTGGACATGTAGTGGAGTGTTGGTTGATATATGGACATGTAGTGGAGTGTTGGCTGATGTATGGACATGTAGTGGAGTGTTGGTTGATGTGTGGACATGTAGTGGGGTGTTGGTTGATGTGTGGACATGTAGTGGAGTGTTGGTTGATGTATGGACATGTAGTGGAGTGTTGGTTGATGTGTGGACATGTAGTGGAGTGTTGGTTGATGTGTGGACATGTAGTGGGGTGTTGGTTGATGTGTGTAGTGGAGTGTTGATGTATGGACATGTAGTGGAGTGTTGGTTGATGTGTGGACATGTAGTGGGGTTGTTGGTTGATGTATGTATGGACATGTAGTGGAGTGTTGGTTGATGTATGGACATGTAGTGGAGTGTTGGTTGATGTATGGACATGTAGTGGAGTGTTGGTTGATATATGGACATGTAGTGGGGTGTTGGTTGATGTGTTGGTTGATGTACATGGACATGTAGTGGAGTGTTGGTTGATGTGTGGACATGTAGTGGAGTGTTGGTTGATGTGTGGACATGTAGTGGAGTGTTGGTTGATGTGTGGACATGTAGTGGAGTGTTGGTTGATGTATGGACATGTAGTGGGGTGTTGGTTGATGTGTGGACATGTAGTGGAGTGTTGGTTGATGTGTGGACATGTAGTGGAGTGTTGGTTGATGTACATGGGGGTTTGGTTGATGTGTGGACATGTAGTGGAGTGTTGGTTGATGTGTGGCATGGACATGTAGTGGAGTGTTGGTTGATGTAGTGGACATGTAGTGGTTGTGTTGGTTGATGTATGGACATGTAGTGGAGTGTTGGTTGATGTTTGGACATATAGTGGAGTGTTGGTTGATGTATGGACATGTAGTGTTGGTTGATGTGTGGACATGTAAGGGTTTGGTTGATGTATGGACATGTAGTGGAGTGTTGGTTGATGTATGGACATGTAGTGGAGTGTTGGTTGATGTGTGGACATGTAGTGGAGTGTTGGTTGATGTGTGGACATGTAGTGGAGTAACGGGTAGGAAGGTTGTGGGAGGGAGTGATGTGTACCGCTGTGGTGGATGGTCCTCGGGGCTGGGGGCTATCTTGAGGTTATCTTGAAAGGATTTCGGGGCTTTTTAGTATCCCCGCGGCCCGGTCGTCAACCAGATCTTCAACCCCAGGAAGCAGCCCGTGACAGCTGACTAACACCCAGGTACCTATTTTACTGCTAGGTAACAGGGGCATAGGGTGAAAGAAACTCTGCCCATTGTTTCTCGCCAGCGCCTGGGATCGAACCCAGGATCACAAGTCCAGCATGCTGTCCGCTTGGCTGCCTGGCTCCCCAATAGGGCTTGAGGACAAACACGCACTCCCTTGAACATTATATTGTAGAATGTCCCATATTGACTGATTTTCGCCCTCCTGGGCTGAGGTATGCTGAACTCTGTAACTAGTATACGAATACTGGAACGCTTGATGATATATTGGACTTGTACCCAAGATTGACCATGTAATTGATCAACTATACAATGTATGTATGTGATGTAACTATATAACCTGAGCTTGTAAAAGCATCTTAATCACTTTCAGTGGTTAAGTCCTTAATAACACACTAGTTTCTCTATCAGCTATCTTATCCTCTCAGAGTAGGAGAGCCATAAATGTATTATTCAAGAAATCTCTGAAGTATATGTTTAACACATCTCTCACCCTGTCCATGGAGGACAGAAGAAAATGTATATATGCTGGTTAGCACTGTACTCGTGTACACGTGTGTACAGGTGGGGGAGAACACGGTGTTCAGGTAAACAAGAACACAGGTGTACAGGTAAACAAGAACACAGGTGGACGTTTGTAACAGGCAGACAAATAAAACAAGTGAAGTAGACACAACAACACATTTATTTGTTTACTAAAACATTAGTAGAGTAGCTGGGAGGGTTGTAACAAGCACCGGACACAACCCAGCCGTATGAGTACAAGGTGACAAGTGTTTATAACCCTCCCATCATGTCGGGGCTCACCGTCCCCGCGGCCCGCTCCTCGACCAGACTGTGTAGTACACAGAGGTTGCTCTCTGTGTGTGTGAGGGGGGTGTATAGTGTTATACTAAGCTTACAGTAATGCCATTGGGGGAAGGGGCTCTATACCAACCTTCCCCGCAGATGTTCTCTATACAGAGCAAGTGATTATTTGTCAATGTTCACGATATGAGTTCAGAGTGTGCAGAGAGCTTAAGTATCCGTGTAAGTAGGTACCCTCGTCGCCTCATGTCTTATAACATGCACGAGAAGGGACAACAATTATAACAATGCCCATTAGTTAAGCGTTTGAAGACGTTATTACATTCCGTTTCTGTGACGTTCTCTATGACGTCATCATTCACCCTTGTCGGTGACGTTATCGGGATGTCATCCTTGTGTCGATGACGTGTCTCTGACGTCATCGCTAGCTGCGAGACTTATCGTTTAGTGTCACTCTAGCGAGTCCCTCCCCTGTGACGTCACTCCTCAACTGAGAGGTCAAAAGCGAAAGGTCACCTGGGAAAATTACTAGCC
>NW_025566890.1:105000-154010 GCF_020424385.1 Procambarus clarkii | reverse complement strand
CAACCATTACCATCACCCACAACCATTACCATCACCCACAACCATGACCATCACCACAACCATGACCATCACCCACAACCATTACCATCACCATCACCCACAACCATTACCATCACCACAACCATTACCATCACCCACAACCATTACCATCACCACAACCATTACCATCACCCACAACCATTACCATCACCCACAACCATGACCATCACCCACAACCATTACCATCACCCACAACCATTACCATCACCACAACCATGACCATCACCCACAACCATGACCATCACCCACAACCATGACCATCACCCACAACCATGACCATCACCCACAACCATGACCATCACCCACAACCATTACCATCACCACAACCATGACCATCACCACAACCATGACCATCACCACAACCATTACCATCACCACAACCATGACCATCACCACAACCATGACCATCACCCACAACCATGACCATCACCCACAACCATGACCATCACCACAACCATGACCATCACCACAACCATTACCATCACCCACAACCATTACCATCACCCACAACCATTACCATCACCCACAACCATTATCATCACCACAACCATGACCATCACCACAACCATGACCATCACCACAACCATTACCATCACCACAACCATGACCATCACTACAACCATGACCATCACCACAACCATTACCATCACCCACAACCATTACCATCACCCACAACCATTACCATCACCCACAACCATGACCATCACCCCAACCATTACCATCACCACAACCATGACCATCACCCCACAACCATGACCATCACCCACAACCATTACCATCACCCACAACCATGACCATCACCACAACCATTACCATCACCCACAACCATTACCATCACCACAACCATGACCATCACCACAACCATGACCATCACCACACAACCATGACCATCACCACAACCATGACCATCACCCACAACCATGACCATCACCACAACCATGACCATCACCACAACCATGACCATCACCCACAACCATGACCATCACCCACAACCATTACCATCACCACAACCATCCATCACCACAACCATTACCATCACCACAACCATTACCATCACCCACAACCATGACCATCACCACAACCATTACCATCACCACAACCATGACCATCACCCACAACCATTACCATCACCCACAACCATGACCATCACCCACAATCATGACCATCACCACAACCATTACCATCACCCACAACCATGACCATCACCCACAACCATGACCATCACCACAACCATGACCATCACCCCAACCATTACCATCACCACAACCATGACCATCACCACAACCATGACCATCACCCACAACCATGACCATCACCACAACCATGACCATCACCACAACCATGACCATCACCACAACCATGACCATCACCACAACCATTACCATCACCCACAACCATGACCATCACCACAACCATTACCATCACCCACAACCATTACCATCACCACAACCATGACCATCACCACAACCATGACCATCACCCACAACCATGACCATCACCACAACCATGACCATCACCACAACCATGACCATCACCACAACCATGACCATCACCACACAACCATGACCATCACCACAACCATTACCATCACCATCACCCACAACCATGACCATCACCCACAACCATTACCATCACCCACAACCATGACCATCACCACAACCATGACCATCACCACAACCATGACCATCACCACAACCATGACCATCACCACAACCATGACCATCACCACAACCATGACCATCACCACAACCATGACCATCACCCACAACCATTACCATCACCACAACCATTACCATCACCCACAACCATTACCATCACCCACAACCATGACCATCACCACAACCATTACCATCACCCACAACCATTACCATCACCACAACCATGACCATCACCCACAACCATTACCATCACCCACAACCATGACCATCACCCACAACCATTACCATCACCCACAACCATGACCATCACCCACAACCATGACCATCACCCACAACCATGACCATCACCCACAACCATTACCATCACCCACAACCATTACCATCACCACAACCATGACCATCACCCACAACCATGACCATCACCACAACCATTACCATCACCCACAACCATGACCATCACCCACAACCATTACCATCACCCACAACCATTACCATCACCCACAACCATTACCATCACCCACAACCATGACCATCACCACAACCATTACCATCACCCACAACCATGACCATCACCCACAACCATGACCATCACCCACAACCATGACCATCACCCACAACCATTACCATCACCCACAACCATTACCATCACCCACAACCACAACCATTACCATCACCACAACCATTACCATCACCACAACCATTACCATCACCCACAACCATGACCATCACCCACACATTACCATCACCCACAACCATACCATCACCCACAACCATTACCATCACCCACAACCATGACCATCACCCCACAACCATTACCATCACCCACAACCAACCATCACCCACACCCATCACCCACAACCATTACCATCACCCACAACCATTCACCCACAACCATTACCATCACCACAACCATTACCATCACCACAACCATTACCATCACCCACAACCATTACCATCACCCACAACCATTACCATCACCACAACCATTACCATCACCCACAACCATTACCATCACCCACAACCATTACCATCACCCACAACCATTACCATCACCCACATTACCACCATTACCATCACCCACAACCATCCACACCCACAACCATTACCATCACCCACAACCATTACCATCACCCACAACCATTACCATCACCCACAACCATTACCATCCACAACCATTACCATCACCCACAACCATTACCATCACCCACAACCATTACCATCACCCACAACCATTACCATCACCCACAACCATTACCATCACCCACAACCATTACCATCACCCACATTACCATCACCACAACCATTACCATCACCCACAACCATTACCATCACCCACAACCATTACCATCACCCACAACCATTACCATCACCCACAACCATTACCATCACCCACAACCATTACCATCACCCACAACCATTACCATCACCCACAACCATTACCATCACCCACAACCATTACCATCACCCACCATTACCATCACCCACAACCATTACCATCACCATTACCATCACCACAACCATTACCATCACCCACAACCATTACCATCACCCACAACCATTACCATCACCCACAACCATTACCATCACCCACAACCATTACCATCACCCACAACCATTACCATCACCACAACCATTACCATCACCCACAACCATTACCATCACCCACAACCATTACCATCACCCACAACCATTACCATCACCCACAACCATTACCATCACCCACAACCATTACCATCACCCACAACCATTACCATCACCCACAACCATTACCATCACCCCACCATCACCATTACCATCACCCACAACCATTACCATCACCCACAACCATTACCATCACCCACAACCATTACCATCACCCACAACCATCACCACAACCATTACCATCACCCACAACCATTACCATCACCCACAACCATTACCATCACCCACAACCATTACCATCACCCACAACCATTACCATCACCCACAACCATTACCATCACCCACAACCATTACCATCACCCACAACCATTACCATCACCCACAACCATTACCATCACCCACAACCATTACCATCACCACAACCATGACCATCACCCACAACCATTACCATCACCCACAACCATCACCCACAACCATTACCATCACCCAACCAACCATCACCCACAACCATACCATCACCCACAACAACCATCACCCACAACCATTACCATCACCCACAACCATTACCATCACCCACAACCATTACCATCACCCACAACCATTACCATCACCCACAACCATTACCATCACCCACAACCATTACCATCACCCACAACCATTACCATCACCACAACCATGACCATCACCCACAACCATTACCATCACCCACAACCATTACCATCACCCACAACCATTACCATCACCCACAACCATTACCATCACCCACAACCATTACCATCACCCACAACCATTACCATCACCCACAACCATTACCATCACCCACAACCATTACCATCACCCACAACCATTACCATCACCCACAACCATTACCATCACCCACAACCATTACCATCACCCACAACCATTACCATCACCCACAACCATTACCATCACCCACAACCATTACCATCACCCACAACCATTACCATCACCCACAACCATTACCATCACCCACAACCATTACCATCACCCACAACCATTACCATCACCACAACCATTACCATCACCACCATCACCCACAACCATTACCATCACCCACAACCATTACCATTACCATCACCCACAACCATTACCATCACCCACAACCATTACCATCACCCACAACCATTACCATCACCCAACCATTACCATCACCATTACCATCACCCACAACCATTACCATCACCCACAACCATTACCATCACCCACAACCATTACCATCACCCACAACCATTACCATCACCCACAACCATTACCATCACCCACAACCATTACCATCACCCACAACCATTACCATCACCCACAACCATTACCATCACCCACAACCATTACCATCACCCACAACCATTACCATCACCCACAACCATTACCATCACCCACAACCATTACCATCACCCACAACCATTACCATCACCACACAACCATTACCATCACCCACAACCATCACCCACAACCATACCATCACCCACAACCATTACCATCACCCACAACCATTACCATCACCCACAACCATTACCATCACCCCACAACCATTACCATCACCCACAACCATTACCATCACCCACAACCATTACCATCACCCACAACCATTACCATCACCCACAACCATTACCATCACCCACAACCATTACCATCACCCACAACCATTACCATCACCCACAACCATTACCATCACCCACAACCATTACCATCACCCACAACCATTACCATCACCCACAACCATTACCATCACACAACCATTACCATCACCCACAACCATGACCATCACCCACAACCATTACCATCACCCACAACCATTACCATCACCCACAACCATGACCATCACCACAACCATTACCATGACCATCACCCACAACCATTACCATCACCCACAACCATTACCATCACCCACAACCACAACCATTACCATCACCACAACCATTCACCCACAACCATTACCATCACCACAACCATTACCATCACCCACAACCATTACCATCACCATCACCACAACCATGACCATCACCCACAACCATTACCATCACCACAACCATTACCATCACCCACAACCATTACCATCACCCACAACCATTACCATCACCCACAACCATGACCATCACCCACAACCATGACCATCACCCACAACCATTACCATCACCCACAACCATTACCATCACCCACAACCATGACCATCACCCACAACCATTACCATCACCACAACCATTACCATCACCCACAACCATGACCATCACCCACAACCATTACCATCACCACAACCATTACCATCACCATGACCATCCATCACCACAACCATGACCATCACCACAACCATTACCATCACCCACAACCATGACCATCACCCACAACCATTACCATCACCCACAACCATTACCATCACCCACAACCATGACCATCACCCACAACCATGACCATCACCCACAACCATTACCATCACCCACA
Source organism: Procambarus clarkii (assembly GCF_020424385.1). Taxonomy (NCBI): domain Eukaryota; kingdom Metazoa; phylum Arthropoda; class Malacostraca; order Decapoda; family Cambaridae; genus Procambarus; species Procambarus clarkii. The sequence goes on along the minus strand of NW_025566890.1, from coordinate 148,215 downwards.
ACCATTACCATCACCCACAACCATGACCATCACCCACAACCATGACCATCACCACAACCATGACCATCACCCACAACCATGACCATCACCACAACCATTACCATCACCCACAACCATGACCATCACCCACAACCATTACCATCACCACAACCATTACCATCACCCACAACCATTACCATCACCCACAACCATTACCATCACCCACAACCATTACCATCACCCACAACCATTACCATCACCACAACCATTACCATCACCCACAACCATTACCATCACCCACAACCATTACCATCACCACAACCATTACCATCACCCACAACCATTACCATCACCCACAACCATTACCATCACCCACAACCATTACCATCACCCACAACCATTACCATCACCCACAACCATTACCATCACCCACAACCATTACCATCACCCACAACCATTACCATCACCCAAAACCATTACCATCACCACAACCATTACCATCACCCACAACCATTACCATCACCCACAACCATTACCATCACCACAACCATTACCATCACCCACAACCATTACCATCACCACAACCATTACCATCACCCACAACCATTACCATCACCCACAACCATTACCATCACCCACAACCATTACCATCACCCACAACCATTACCATCACCACAACCATTACCATCACCCACAACCATTACCATCACCCACAACCATTACCATCACCCACAACCATTACCATCACCCACAACCATGACCATCACCCACAACCATTACCATCACCCACAACCATTACCATCACCCACAACCATTACCATCACCCACAACCATTACCATCACCCACAACCATTACCATCACCCACAACCATTACCATCACCCACAACCATTACCATCACCACAACCATTACCATCACCCACAACCATTACCATCACCACAACCATTACCATCACCCACAACCATTACCATCACCCACAACCATTACCATCACCCACAACCATTACCATCACCCACAACCATTACCATCACCCACAACCATTACCATCACCCACAACCATGACCATCACCCACAACCATTACCATCACCCACAACCATTACCATCACCCACAACCATGACCATCACCCACAACCATGACCATCACCACAACCATTACCATCACCCACAACCATGACCATCACCACAACCATTACCATCACCCACAACCATGACCATCACCCACAACCATGACCATCACCACAACCATTACCATCACCCACAACCATTACCATCACCCACAACCATTACCATCACCCACAACCATTACCATCACTCACAACCATGACCATCACCCACAACCATGACCATCACCCACAACCATTACCATCACCCACAACCATTACCATCACCCACAACCATGACCATCACCCACAACCATGACCATCACCACAACCATGACCATCACCCACAACCATGACCATCACCACAACCATTACCATCACCCACAACCATGACCATCACCCACAACCATTACCATCACCCACAACCATTACCATCACTCACAACCATGACCATCACCCACAACCATGACCATCACCACAACCATTACCATCACCCACAACCATGACCATCACCCACAACCATTACCATCACCCACAACCATTACCATCACTCACAACCATGACCATCACCCACAACCATGACCATCACCCACAACCATTACCATCACCCACAACCATTACCATCACCCACAACCATGACCATCACCCACAACCATTACCATCACCCACAACCATGACCATCACCCACAACCATGACCATCACCACAATCATTACCATCACCCACAACCATTACCATCACCCACAACCATTACCATCACTCACAACCATTACCATCACCCACAACCATTACCATCACCCACAACCATTACCATCACCCACAACCATTACCATCACCCACAACCATTACCATCACCCGCAACCATTACCATCACCCACAACCATTACCATCACCCACAACCATTACCATCACCCACAACCATTACCATCACTCACAACCATTACCATCACCCACAACCATTACCATCACCCACAACCATTACCATCACCCGCAACCATTACCATCACCCACAACCATGACCATCACTCACAACCATGACCATCACCACAACCATTACCATCACCACAACCATTACCATCACCCACAACCATGACCATCACCCACAACCATTACCATCACCACAACCATTACCATCACCCACAACCATTACCATCACCCACAACCATTACCATCACCACAACCATTATCATCACCCACAACCATTACCATCACCCACAACCATTACCATCACCACAACCATTACCATCACCCACAACCATTACCATCACCCACAACCATTACCATCACCCACAACCATGATCATCACCCACAACCATGACCATCACCCACAACCATGACCATCACCCACAACCATTACCATCACCACAACCATTACCATCACCCACAACCATTACCATCACCACAACCATTACCATCACCCACAACCATGATCATCACCCACAACCATTACCATCACCACAACCATTACCATCACCCACAACCATTACCATCACCACAACCATTACCATCACCCACAACCATGATCATCACCCACAACCATGACCATCACCCACAACCATGATCATCACCCACAACCATGACCATCACCCACAACCATGACCATCACCACAACCATGACCATCACCACAACCATGACCATCACCCACAACCATTACCATCACCACAACCATTACCATCACCCACAACCATTACCATCACCCACAACCATTACCATCACCCACAACCATGACCATCACCACAACCATGACCATCACCCCAAACTTGTGAGTTACGAGGTTGTTGATAAACAACCTAAACCGAAATAAAAATAAAAATATTCATATTTAATTTAATCTCATGTTTTTATTTATTTGTAGTGCTAAGTCCCACACTGTTCAATGTTCTGCTGCTCAAATTAACAATTGATATTCCCACAGTATCTGACGAAGCCGTCATCTGTTATGCCGACGACATATGCATTGATGCAAACACCCAAACTAGACTGCAAGCTCTACTTGATTCACTCGCTGCTAAAAGCTTTGAATGTGGTCTTGTTATCTCTATAACTAAATCCAGAGTTCTCCATCCTCAAGAGAAAACTCATGCCCCTATAACTTTCAAGGTCAACAACCAGAACATTGAAACACATACTACCTTGAGGTGCTTCCGGGGCTTAGTGTCCCCGCGGCCCGGTCGTCGACCAGGCCTCAGTAGTAGGGAGTAAGAGCCACAGACGATTTTTTTTTTTTCAGGTCAAATATCGTCTGTGCGCCCCAAGGGTTTCAGGTAAATTTAGAATATCGTCTGTGCGCCCCAAGGGTTTCAGGTCAAATATCCCCTGTGCGCCCCAAGGGTTTCAGGTAAATTTAGAAAATCGTGTGTAGCGCTTGGGGGTTTTTCAGGTGAATTTTGTCAGTCGCAGATTTTAGAAGTAAGGATTTCTTATGAGAAAAATAATTTCCGAGACTTAGAAGTTTGTGAAAGCCTTATGGGAGAAATTCAAATAACGTGTGTAGCACTTTAGGGCTTCTAGGAGAACTCTACGGACATATTTTACATGTTTTCAACTTACAAAATCGTCTATGTAAGCCTTAGTTATTCATATAAATTTAGAAAATCACCTATGTAAGTCATCATTTTCAGGGTTTCGTACATCACACCCCCCTCCCTCCCCCCTTACCTCGCAATCTGTCGCCTCACCTGTGTTTACTTTAGACGTCAGCCAGACACGGCCTTCAGGTCACCTCGGTAATCTTATCTTATCTTCATAATATCTGGACCGTCCCTCCTCTCTCTCTCTCTCCTTTCATTCAGTTCAACTATTTTCCAACATCGTATTTTTTGCTCCTTTTCATTAAGCAAGTCAGTATGTTTGCTCCTTTTCATTAAGCAAGTCAGTTTTACACAAATAAATCATGTTAGTAAGCAAGTTCTAGCTCACGTTCCCCCCACCTTAGTCCCCTGTCATATAATGAATACTATCATTCCAATCCCTCTAAAATTTAAAAAATAATCATATTTCAAACGTAGTTCAATACAGTAATTTAGTTACCAAGCTCCAGCGCTTGTCCTCCGCCTTAGCTCTCTCTCGTATCTTCGTTAGTATCAGTCCAATTTCCCTGAAATTTCTACCCTCTGTATTTCAGACATAGTTTAGTAAATGCAAACAATTATCAAACTCTAGCTCTTGTCCCCAGCTTAGTTCATTTGTACAAAATCATTAGTAACAGTCCAAATTCCCTGAGATTTTTAGCCTCTGTATTTCAGACACCGTAAATAAGATCAAAACAGTTACCAAGCTCCAGCTCTTGTCCTCCGCCTTAGCTCTCTCTCGTATCTTCGTTAGTAACAGATCAATTCCCCTGAAATTTCTACCCTCTGTATTTCAGACATAGTTTAGTAAATGCAAACAATTACCAAGCTCCAGCTCTTGTCCTCCGCCTTAGCTCTCTCTCGTATCTTCGTTAGTAACAGATCAATTTCCCTGAAATTTCTACCCTCTGTATTTCAGACATAGTTTAGTAAATGCAAACAATTATCAAACTCTAGCTCTCGTCCTCCACCTTAGTTCATTTGTACAAGATCGTTAGTAACAGATCAATTTTCCCCGAAATTTTTAGCCTCTGTATTTCAGACACCGTAAATAAGATCAAAACAGTTACCAAGCTCCAGCTCTTGTCCTCCGCCTTAGCTCTCTCTCGTATCTTCGTTAGTAACAGATCAATTCCCCTGAAATTTCTACCCTCTGTATTTCAGACACCGTAAATAAGATCAAAATAGTTATCGAGCTCCAGCTCTCGTCACCGCCTTAATTCTCTTTCGTATCTTCGTTAGTATCAGTCCAATTTCCCTGAAATTTTTACCCTCTGTATTTCAGACTCCGTAAATAAAATCAAGTCAGTTATCGAGCTCCAGCTCTCGTCCCCGCCTTAGTTCTCCTTCGTATCTTTGTAAATAACCCATCAATTTCCCTAAAATTTAAAGCAGACATACTTCAAAGTTAGTAAATAAAAACAAGTCAGTTATCGAGCTCCAGCTCTCGTCCCCGCCTTAGTTCTCTTTCATATCTTTGTAAATAAACCATCAATTTCCCCGAAATTTTTACCCTCTGTATTTCAGACATAGTAAATATGATGAAAACAATTATAAAACTCTAGCTCTTGTCCTCTGTCCAAGTTCACTCCTGTAAAATCATTACTCTCAGTCCAAATCACCCAACTACATTTTCAGACATAGTAAATAACCAGTTCAGTTATCAAGTTTCAACTCTTGTGCCCCAGCTTAGTTCATTTGTGCAAGTTCTTTATTTTCCAACTAAATCACCCTGAGATTTAAGATCACCGTATTTCTAACGTAGTAAAATTAATCGGGGCATTAACCAAGCTCCATTTCCTCAGCCTTAGATCATCAGACATAAATATATTCGATCAAGTCCCTCTCCAGCCTATCTGTTTATCAGAGTATTTACTTTACCCTTCTCATCCCCAACGTATCAAAAACCTTCAATAATCGTACTGTATTTGCATATTTTCTCTATATTCAGCTGTGTTCTTCACATTTTGTCCATGTTTTCTGTGATCACTCCATGTTCTTCAAATGTTCACAGTCCCATTCAGTTCATATTTTCACAAGTATCTCCATTTTTTTCTGTAATCTTTCTCTTAGTCTCATTACTTTCTCTACAAATTCTAGTCATATTTTCTATGTTTTCATGTTCATCACATGTTCTCTTTACAACTTTTATACTCAATATTCATGCTAACTTCCATATTTTGTGTTCTTTGTCAATATTCATGTTCCTCTACAAGTTCATGTTCCTCACAAGATCACTTCGTTTTTCACCTTCACTTACATGTTTTCTACATTCTTTGTCATATTCTCCATGTTCTTCACAAGTCCATTGTTCATTCTTTGTATTCCCTATTCTCCTTATCATGTTTTCATGTTCTCTGTAAGTTCATATTCCCAGCATGTTCACTGTATTCATCAACTTTTCTTACATGTGTTCTTTGCCATGTTCCCCATATGTTCTCTAGGTTTTTCCCCTTACATGTTATCTAACGTTCCTTAACTAAAAAAATCTTTCGCCAATCAACTAAAACATAGTCACTTTCGTCATTTCTCAACTAAACTTATTATCCAGTCAACTAAAAATAGTCAGAAATAGCCTCGTTCAACACTGTTCTTAACTAAAACAACCTTTCTCTTAGCTAAAAATTGTCAAAGGAAACTTCTTTCAGCACTTTCTTAACAGTCGCTATGTTTCATCAAGAAAAAATTGTCAAAGGAAACTTTCCAAAACTGTTCATAACTAGCTTTTATCCATCGTCAATCAACTAAAAATAATAACTTTAATCATTTCTTAACTAAACTTATTCCCCAGTCATCAGAAAATAACCGTGTTCTTCATGTTTCATTGTCATTTCTTAACTAAACATATTCCCCATTCATCAGAAAAATAACCGTGTTCATCATGTTTCATTGTCATTTCATAACTAAAATTATCTGCCAATCATCAGAAAAAGTCATGTTCATCATGTTTTGGCTTTTGCTCAACTAAAAGTATTCATCTGTCAACTAAAAAATAGTTACTTCATCATGTTTCCTTGTCATTTCTTAACTGAAATATCACTTCTCTCATCTGAAAATAGTCAGGATTAACCTCATTCAACACCGTTCTTAACTAAAACAGCCTTTCGCTTAGCTAAAAATTGTCAAAGGATTCTTTTCAGCACTGTTCATAACTAACTTTATCCATCGTCAAGTAAGAAAATATAGTCAAAGATATCTATCATCGTCGTTCTTAACTGACATTTATACTTTGTGGAGCACTAAAATAGTCATTGTCGTCATATTTTGTCTTTTTCCTCAACTAAAAATAGTCAAATGTAACTTTTTCAACACTTTCGTAACTAAAATTATATGTCGCTAAGTAAGAAAAATAGTCAAATGTAACTTTTTCAGCACTTTCGTAAAAATTATATGTCGTCAAGTACGAAAAATAGTCAAAGGTGCTCTCCGTGACACCAAAGTTACTCTTCGAGAAATCAAAGACACTCTTCAATACATCAAGGACTTACTCAAAGATACCAAAGTTACACTCTAAGACATCCTTCGAGACATCAAAGACTTCCTTAAGACTTCAATGGGACTCTTCCATTCATCAAAAACATTCTCTAAGCCCTCAAAGTTATTCACAGAGTCATCAAAGTTAATCTAAGACAACAAAAGTCATTCTCAGAGCTATCAAAATTATTCTCGGAGTCATCAAAAGGTATTCTCTAACTCACTTTGGTCATTAAAGTTAATTTCTATGTTATAAAAGTTTGTCTCAGAGATATCTAAAGTTAATCTTAGAGTTATCAAATGTAATCTCTAACTCTCTTTTGTTCATCCAAGTTGATCTCAGAGTTAGCAAAGGTAATCTCTAACTCACTCTCGTTCATCAAAGTTGTTTCAAAGACATCAAAGTTATTCAAAGAGCTAACAAAAGTTATTCTCAGAGTCACCTTCGTTCTTCAGAGAAACTTTCCAAAACATCTTTATTCATCAAAGTTATTCTCAGAGGCATAAAAGTCATTCTCAGAGCTATCAAACTTGTTCTCAAAGTCATCAAACTTATTCACAGAGTCATCAAAGTTAATCTAAGACATCATTTTTCATCAAAGATATTCTCTCTAAACCATCAATGTTCTTCTCTAAGACATAAAAGTTATTCTCAGAGTCACCTTCGTTCGTCAGAGAAACTTTCAAAACATCTTTGTTCATCAAACTTGTTTTCAAAGTCATCAAAAGTTAATCTAAGACATCTTCTTTCATCAAAGTTATTTTCAGAGACATCTAAAGTTAATTTCTATGTTATAAAGTTATTCTCAGAGACATCTAAAGTTAATCTTGGTCATCAAAGTTGTTCTCTAAACATCAATGTTGTTCTCCAAGACATCAAAGATGTTCTCAAAATCATAAAAGTTATTCCCAGAGCTATCAAAGTTAATCTCAGAGTTATCCAAAGATATTCTCATGTCCACAAAAGTTATTCCAAGAGACGTCAAAGTTGTTTCAAAGACATCAAAGTTAATCTCAGAGTTATCCAAAGACATTCTCAGAGACATCTAAAGTTATTCTCTAAGACATCAAAGTTGTTCTAAGAGTTATCAAAAGTTATTCTCAGTCATGATATGTTATTCTCTAACTCACTTCCATTCATCAAAGACATTCTCTAAGTCCTGAAAGTTATTCTCTAAGACAACAAAGTCTTTCTCAGAGCTACCAAAGATGTTCTCTAAATCATAAAAGTTAATCTTAACTCACCTTCGTTCATTAGAGAAACTTTCCAATCCATATTCGTTGACCGGAGTTATTCTCAGAGTCATCAAAGCGATCTCTAATTCATCTTCGTTCTCCAAAGTTGTTCTCTAAGACACCTTCATTCATCAAAGAAACTCTCCTTCTTCCATCATGTTATTCTTTAAGACATCTTCAGTCATAAAATTTTCTCTCCAAAATGTAACTAGTTTCAGCTTTTCATACCAAACCTGCATTTCTGTTAAAATATATTTTCTTAGTTGCTTTACCCTAAAACTGTTCTCTGAACTACACTGTTCAAACCTACGTAACCTATCCTCTCCACCCAATGTTACTTAGTTAACGTAACATTCCTAAACCTAGCTTTACCTATCCTAACATACCTTACCTTACCTTCCCTATCTTACCTAACTTTACCTATCCTAACATAACTTACCTTACCTTCCCTAACTTAACCTAACTTTACCTATCCTAACTTAACTTGCCTTTCATAACCTAACTTTACCTATCCTAACATAACTTACCTTACCTTACCTACCTTTCCTAACTTATCCTGCTTAACCTATCTTACCTAACTTTACCTATGTTACCTTACCTACCTTTCCTAACTTAACCTGCTTAACCTATCTTACCTAACTTTACCTATTTTACCTAACTTTACCTATGTTACCTTACCTTACCGACCTTTCCTAACTTAACCCGCTTAACCTATCTTACCTAACTTTACCTATCTTACCTAACTTAACTTTCATAACCTAACTTTACCTATCCTAACATAACTTACCTTACCTTCCCTATCTTACCTAACTTTACCTATCCTAACATAACTTACCTTACCTTCCCTAACTTAACCTAACTTTACCTATCCTAACTTAACTTACCTTTCATAACCTAACTTTACCTATCCTAACATAACTTACCTTACCTTCCCTAACTTAACCTAACTTTACCTATCCTAACTTAACTTACCTAACTTATTCTGCTTAACATAACTTACCTTACCTTCCCTATCTTACCTAACTTTACCTATCCTATCCTAACCTAACTTGTCTTACCTAACTTAATCTTACTTTCCCAAACTGATGTATCCTAACTTATCTAGTCCAACCAGACATGCTCTAACTTACATAAGTATTCCTTCTTGTCTTTGTGTTTCGTCAATCATTGTCTCATATTCATTTACTCATTTCAAGGGATAATTTCTCAAATGGACGTTTTTGCATTTCAAGTGTTATTTGTTTAAGATTGGGTATTTAACCATTTCAAAGGATTTTTGTTATATATGGGAACTTACTCGTTTCAAGGGCTAATTTCTCAAATGGTCATTTTTGCAGATCAAGGGTTATTTGTTAAAGTTCATCAAGTTGCCCATAAGTTGTATTAGTAGGTTCTATCTTATGTTCTTATTCCCCAACCCTTTAACCTAACCTTTCAGATGTAGTTTGTTGAATATATTATCCTTTTCCTAACCTTTCAGATGTAGTTTTGTTTCTCCTTTTTGTATATTTTTACCCAAACCTTCTTTCCTTCTTTACTTTGATTCTCCTACTCCTTCTAACCCTCCTTTTCTATCTCTCTCCCTTATTCTCTCTCTTCCTCCCCTCTCTCCCTCATTTGCTCAAATGCTCTCTTCTTTCTTAAATTCAAGTCTTATTGCTCCCATTCGCACACCCTCATTCTCATTCACTTAGTTTTTCTTTTTCTCAATTCAAGTCTTAGTGCTCCCATGCCCACACTCTCTCTCATTCTCTCTTCTTTGGCCCCATTTTCTTCCGCCCTCTCTCTCTTACTCCTTGCTCTTCTTTCATGCTCTCACTCCCTTGAGCTCTTGTTTCTCAATTTCAAGTCTTAGTAGATCTGATTCTTTACTATTGTAATTTTTATTATTACTATGGTAAAGAATGAACTTATATGTGAAAACAAAGTAAAGAAGGAAAGAAGGTTTGGGTAAAAATATACAAAAAGGAGAAACAAAACTACATCTGAAAGGTTAGGAAAAGGATAATATATTCAACAAACTACATCTGAAAGGTTAGGTTAAAGGGTTGGGGAATAAGAACATAAGATAGAACCTACTAAATACACTAAGATTACAAGAGGTTAGGTTAAGGGGTTGGGGAATAAGAACATAAGATAGAACCTACTAAATACACTAAGATTACAAGAGGTTAGGTTAAGGGGTTGGGGAATAAGAACATAAGATAGAACCTACTAAATACACTACGATTACAAGAGGTTAGGTTAAGGGGTTGGGGAATAAGAACATAAGATAGAACCTACTAAATACAACTTATGGGCAACTTGATGAACTTTAACAAATAACCCTTGATCTGCAAAAATGACCATTTGAGAAATTAGCCCTTGAAACGAGTAAGTTCCCATATATAACAAAAATCCTTTGAAATGGTTAAATACCCAATCTTAAACAAATAACACTTGAAATGCAAAAACGTCCATTTGAGAAATTATCCCTTGAAATGAGTAAATGAATATGAGACAATGATTGACGAAACACAAAGACAAGAAGGAATACTTATGTTAGATCATGTCTGGTTGGACTAGATAAGTTAGGATACATCAGTTTGGGAAAGTAAGATTAAGTTAGGTACGACAAGTTAGGATAGGATAGGTAAAGTTAGGTAAGATAGGGAAGGTAAGGTAAGTTAGGTTAAGCAGAATAAGTTAGGTAAGTTAAGTTAGGTAAGATAGGTAAGGTAAGGTAACATAGGTAAAGTTAGGTTAGGTTAGGTTAGGTAAGATAGGTAAGGTAACATAGGTAAAGTTAGGTTATGCAGGTTAAGTTAGGAAAGGTAGGTAAAGTCAGGTAAGATAGGTAAAGTTAGGTTATGAAAGTTAAGTTAGGTAAGATAGGTAAAGTTAGGTAAGATAGGTAAGGTAAGTTATGTTAGGATAGGTAAAGTTAGGTAAGATAGGGAAGGTAAGGTAAGTTATGTTAGGATAGGTAAAGTTAGGTTATGAAAGTTAAGTTAGGTAAGATAGGTAAAGTTAGGTAAGATAGGTAAGATAGGTTAAGCAGGTTAAGTTAGGAAATGTAGGTAAGGTAAGGTAACATAGGTAAAGTTAGGTAAGATAGGTAAAGTTAGGTAAGATAGGTAAGATAGGTTAAGTTAGGAAAGGTAGGTAAGGTAAGGTAACATAGGTAAAGTTAGGTTATGCAGGTTAAGTTAGGTAAGATAGGTAAAGTCAGGTAAGATAGGTAAGGTAAGGTAACGTAGGTAAAGTTAGGTTAGGTTAGGTAAGATAGGTAAGGTAACATAGGTAAAATTAGGTTATGCAGGTTAAGTTAGGTAAGATAGGTAAAGCCAGGTAAGATAGGTAAGGTATGGTAAGGTAATATAGGTAAAGTTAGGTAAGATAGTTAAGGTAAGGTAAGTTAAGTTAGGATAGTTCAGAGAACAGTTTTAGGGTAAGTGTCTAAGAAAATATATTTAACAGAAGTGTAAGTTTGATATGAAAAGCTGAACTAGTTACATTTGGAGAGAAATTTTATGCCTGAAGATGTCTTAGAGAACAACAACAATGTTGTCTTAAAGTATAACTTGATGGAAGAAGGAGAGTTTCTTTGATGAACGAAGGTGACTTAGAGATCAACATTGATGAACGAAGATGTCTTAGAAAGCTTCTCTGATGAACGAAAGTGACTTAGAGATCAACATTGATGAACGAAGATGTCTTAGAAAGCTTCTCTGATGAACGAAAGGTTACTTAGAGAATAACTTTTGTTAGCTCTTTGAATAACTTTGATGACTTTGAGAATAACTTTGATAGCTCTGGGAATAACTTTTATGATTTTGAGAACATCTTTGATGTCTTGGAGAACAACATTGATGTTTAGAGAACAACTTTGATGACCAAGATTAACTTTAGATGTCTCTGAGAATAACTTTATAACATAGAAATTAACTTTAGATGTCTCTGAAAATAACTTTGATGACTTCGAGAATAACATTTGATGACTCTGAGAACAAGTTTGATAGCTCTGAGAATAACTTTAGATGTCTCTGAAAATAACTTTGATGAAAGAAGATGTCTTAGATTAACTTTTGATGACTTTGAAAACAAGTTTGATGAACAAAGATGTTTTGAAAGTTTCTCTGACGAACGAAGGTGACTCTGAGAATAACTTTTATGTCTTAGAGAAGAACATTGATGGTATAGAGAGAATATCTTTGATGAAAAATGATGTCTTAGATTAACTTTGATGACTCTGTGAATAAGTTTGATGACTTTGAGAACAAGTTTGATAGCTCTGAGAATGACTTTTATGCCTCTGAGAATAACTTTGATGAACAAAGATGTTTTGGAAAGTTTCTCTGAAGAACGAAGGTGACTCTGAGAATAACTTTTGTTAGCTCTTTGATTAACTTTGAGAATGACTTCTGAGAACATGGGTAGTATTTGAATGCGTCTTTGATGTAATGAAAAGTAACTTTGATGACTCGAAGATATCTTGCAGATCAACTTTGATGACAGAGATTAACTTTTGTTGTTTTAGAGATTAACTTTTGATAGCTCCGAGAAAAACTTTTATGCCTCTGAGATTAACTTTAATGAACGAAGATGTCTTAGAAAGTTCTCTGATGAATGAAAGGCTACTTGGAGAATAGCATTTTGATGACTGAGATTAACTTTTTGATGACTCTGAGAATAACTTTGAGGATGCGAGTAAAATTTTGAGTGTTTGAGAGCGTCTTTTTGTTATCTCGAAGAGTGCCCTTGAAGTCTTAAAGGATGTCTTTGATGTCTCGAAGGATGTCTTAGAGTGTAACTTTGGTGTCTTTGAGTAAGTCCTTGATGTATTGAAGAGTGTCTTTGATTTCTCGAAGAGTAACTTTGGTGTCTTTGAGTAAGTCCTTGATGTATTGAAGAGTGTCTTTGATTTCTCGAAGAGTAACTTTGGTGTAACGGAGAGCACCTTTGACTATTTTTCTTACTTAGCGACATATAATTTTAGTTACGAAAGTGTTGAAAAAGTTACATTTGACTATTTTAGTGCTCCACAAAGTATAAATGTCAGTTAAGAACGACGATGATAGATATCTTTGACTATATTTTCTTACTTGACGATGGATAAAGTTAGTTATGAACAGTGCTGAAAAGAATCCTTTGACAATTTTTAGCTAAGCGAAAGGCTGTTTTAGTTAAGAACGGTGTTGAATGAGGTTAATCCTGACTATTTTCAGATGAGAGAAGTGATATTTCAGTTAAGAAATGACAAGGAAACATGATGAAGTAACTATTTTTAGTTGACCGATGAATACTTTTAGTTGAGCAAAAGCTTAAACATGATGAACATGACTTTTTCTGATGATTGGCAGATAATTTTAGTTATGAAATGACAATGAAACATGATGAACACGGTTATTTTCTGATGAATGGGGAATATGTTTAGTTAAGAAATGATGAAAGTTATTATTTTTAGTTGATTGACGATGGATAAAAGCTAGTTATGAACAGTTTTGGAAAGTTTCCTTTGACAATTTTTCTTGATGAAACATAGCGCCTGTTAAGAAAGTGCTGAAAAAGTTTCCTTTGACAATTTTTAGCTAAGAGAAAGGTTGTTTTAGTTAAGAACAGTGTTGAACGAGGCTATTTCTGACTATTTTTAGTTGACTGGATAATAGGTTTAGTTGAGAAATGACGAAAGTGACTATGTTTTAGTTGATTGGCGAAAGATTTTTTTAGTTAAGGAACGTTAGATAACATGTAAGGGGAAAAACCCAGAGAACATATGGGGAACATGGCAAAGAACACATGTAAGAAAAGTTGATGAATACAGTGAACATGCTGGGAATATGAACTTACAGAGAACATGAAAACATGATAAGGAGAATAGGGAATACAAAGAATGAACAATGGACTTGTGAAGAACATGGAGAATATGACAAAGAATGTAGAAAACATGTAAGTGAAGGTGAAAAACGAAGTGATCTTGTGAGGAACATGAACTTGTAGAGGAACATGAATATTGACAAAGAACACAAAATATGGAAGTTAGCATGAATATTGAGTATAAAAGTTGTAAAGAGAACATGTGATGAACATGAAAACATAGAAAATATGACTAGAATTTGTAGAGAAAGTAATGAGACTAAGAGAAAGATTACAGAAAAAATGGAGATACTTGTGAAAATATGAACTGAATGGGACTGTGAACATTTGAAGAACATGGAGTGAACACAGAAAACATGGACAAAATGTGAAGAACACAGCTGAATATAGAGAAAATATGCAAATACAGTATGATTATTGAAGGTTTTTGATACGTTGGGGATGAGAAGGGTAAAGTAAATACTCGGATAAGAGATAAGCTGGAGACGGACTTGATCGAATATATTTATGTCTGATGATCTAAGGCTAATGTCTAGATTAATTTTACTACGTTAGAAAATACGGTGATCTTAAATCTCAGGGTGATTTAGTTGGAAAATAAAGAACTTGTACAAATGAGCAAATCTGGGGCACAAGAGTTGAAACTTGATAACTGAACTGGTTTTTATTTACTATGTCTGAAAATGTAGTTGGGTGATTTGGACTGAGAGTAATGATTTTACAAAAGTGAGCTTGGACAGAGGACAAGAGCTAGAGTTTTATAATTGTTTACTTCATATTTACTATGTCTGAAATACAGAGGGTAAAAATTTCAGGGAAATTGATGGGTTATTTACAAAGATACGAAAGAGAACTAAGGTGGGGACGAGAGCTGGAGCTCAGTAACTGACTTGATCTTATTTACTACGTCTGAAATACAGAGGGTAAAAATTTTAGGGAAATTGATGGGTTATTTACAAAGATACGAAGGAGAACTAAGGCGGAGACGAGAGCTGGAGCTCGATAACTGACTTGATTTTATTTACGGTGTCTGAAATACAGAGGGTAAAAATTTCGGGGAAATTGGACTGTTACTAACGATCTTGTATAAACGAACTAAGGTGGGGGGACAAGCGCTGGAGCTCGATAACGGTTTTGATCTTATTTATGGTGCCTGAAATACAGAGGGTAGAAATTTCAGGGAAATTGGACTGATACTAACGAAGATACGAGAGAGAGCTAAGGCGGAGGACAAGAGCTGGAGCTTGGTAACTAAATTACTGTATTGAACTACGTTTGAAATATGATTATTTTTAAATTTTAGAGGGATTGGAATGATAGTATTCTTTATACGACAGGGGACTAAGGTGGGGAACGTGAGCTAGAACTTGCTTACTAACATGATTTATTTGTGTAAAACTGACTTGCTTAATGAAAAGGAGCAAACATACTGACTTGCTTAATGAAAAGGAGCAAACATACGATGTTGGAAAATAGTTGAACTGAATGAAAGGAGAGAGAGAGAGAGGAGGGACGGTCCAGATATTATGAAGATAAGATAAGATTAAGAGCCGACTGGCTGGCTGGGCGCAAAGTAAACACAGGTGAGGCGACAGATTGCGAGGTAAGGGGGGAGGGAGGGGGGTGTGATGTACGAAACCCTGAAAACAATGACTTACACAGGTGATTTTCTAAATTTATATGAATAACTAAGGCTTACATAGACGATTTTGTAAGTTGAAAACATGTAAAATATGTCCGTAGAGTTCTCCTAGAAGCCCTAAAGTGCTACACACGTTATTTGAATTTCTCCCATAAGGCTTTAACAAACTTCTAAGTCTCGGAAATTATTTTTCTCATAAGAAATCCTTACTTCTAAAATCTGCGACTGACAAAATTTACCTGAAAACCCCCAAGCGCTACACACGATTTTCTAAATTTACCTGAAACCCTTGGGGCGCACAGGGGATATTTGACCTGAAACCCTTGGGGCGCACAGGGGATATTTGACCTGAAACCCTTGGGGCGCACAGGGGATATTTGACCTGAAACCCTTGGGGCGCACAGGGGATATTTGACCTGAAACCCTTGGGGCGCACAGGGGATATTCTAAATTTACCTGAAACCCTTGGGGCGCACAGACGATATTTGACCTGAAACCCTTGGGGCGCACAGGGGATATTCTAAATTTACCTGAAACCCTTGGGGCGCACAGACGATATTTGACCTGAAACCCTTGGGGCGCACAGGGGATATTCTAAATTTACCTGAAACCCTTGGGGCGCACAGACGATATTTGACCTGAAAAAAAATATCGTCTGTGTGGAGCCATCCCTACTACTGGCCTCCACATAGGCAACACAAATACCTTGGAGTTGGTATTAACAGTGACATTGTAAAATGATCTTCACCGTAGGTTAAAAGAAAGACTAAAACCATTGAAAACACTTACTGGTAAGGATATTGGTATTAATATTAAATATGCTAGACTATTCTATATGATGTTCGTTAGATCTCTCGTTGATTATAATGCTCTGCACTTAATTAATTTCCCCTCCTCTTAATTTGTTGGACAAACTTGAAGTAGTACAGAATGAGGCCATGAGGATAATTCTTGGTGCCCCAAGATGCACAAGAATTATCAACATGAGGGAAGAACTGAAGCTTCCAACCATACTAGAGAGAATCATGCAAGTTAACACTACCTTTTGCTTAGAGACAAATTATTTAGTGCTGTAAACACCCTATTGACTGGTGCCGACATACCAACTCACTCCTTTTATGATAAATGGCTGAGTGAAAAGGCCTACAATCTCTTCACACTTAACATTCCTTTTAAGTGCAATCTACCTGTCTCTGATATTCCTCTTTATCTGTACCCCACCATTCAAGTATCATACACACCTGTCACCAAGAAAGATAATGAGAATCTTGCTCTTCTCAAAGTTGTCACACTTGAAACAATTGCTTCCTCCATCGAGAGTTTAAGATCTCACGAGCACTGTGTCTACACCGACGGCTCAGTCCAATCCTCTACTGGACGGACTGCAGCGGCATGTAGGTTTTATAGAAATAATATTTGCACAAAGACTGTCAGTGTCAGGTTAAACAACTGGCTGACCACCACACAAGCAGAACTAGCAGCATTACACTTAGCTTCCAGCACATTAAAAACATTGGAGGAGGAATAATATTTTGATATTCAAAGTCTGCTCCTGAAGAATTCGAAAACTTCTGAAAGATCGACAGCAAGAACCTCATACTACCAGGTATAAATGACCTAATTGCTGCACAGAATAAAGAGTTTCGAATTTCCTTTGTATGGATACCGTTGTTGGAAATAACCAACAGTTTTATACATCTTTGTATTTTATGCAACCTTTGTATTAACCACAAGTAGTTACTAAAATTACTAACTTGTAGATTTAATCATTATCATGATTTATTTAGACATATTGCCAGATTCTTGCTAGTGAGAGTGACGACGTGAGGAACGACAGGCAGTAACATGAATTATCTCCACATTTAGTTGGATTTACAACAAGAGTCCAGTTTATCATTTCCTTTACTAAAAATAGTTACTTACTAATAAGTTTAATTTCGTAGTATACTACTACTTACTGGAACTCCTTTATTTAGTTGATATTAAACATTCTAGAGGAAATTACTTAGATGTAAATGATTTTACCTTAATTTCCTCGATTAGCTGCACAACTTTCATCAGCCAATTTATGTTACGCGAAATTCTATTTTATCACAGAGGAATTTAATGTGATATTAATACTCGTCACTACCTCTTCCTTCCTTAGTCAATTGCGATATATACATATCCATTTACGCTCGAGATGTCTATCGAGAGCCGCGCATGCGCCATAAGGAAGAGGAGGAAGACGGGATAGCGTCACCAAACAGTAGGAGAGAGCACGTCTCGGACGCCATTGACAGCGTGTAGCAGAGCTACGTTTTGACCCTACTTATTTCGCTCCCACGACCAGTAGAGCGGTGCCACGTTATCTGGCATAACATAGCCGTGTCCCAGACTAGCATACCTGCAATTCCAAAGTCAACGCCTTTCAAGCAGCAGCTGGACGAAGAATTGTTCAAGTCTCCACATCAACGGACACACAGCTCGGTTCACCTGTTTGTTATCATGTGGCCACAGTTAACATTTAGGCTAGTTGTCGTTAGGCCGTATATAAAATAATAAAATCCCGTACGTGTCTTTAGTAAATTTACCATCTAAATAGATGATTATTTCATTGTTTTCTCCAGAAAGAATTTCCAGTGCTTGAATATAAATTGCACAGATATTGACTGAAGATTTCGACAGTTATCCTTATAATTTAGGATGCATTTGTAGTTACCTGTTATGTAGAAGATTTCTACAATGTAATTGCCTTTCAGTACCAAGGCGACGCCAACCGAGGTGTTAGGCTTCCCCACTGTTCCGTGCAACAATTTGCCCTATGTAACACGTCGTCGGTGGACCGTAGCAAATGATTACATCTCTCTAGATTTACAGCTAAGCTGTCCCTTTTTTATCTGTAGCAATAATTCTAGTTACAGTAGTGATCTCTCAAAGAGATCTATTATATTAACCCATTGATCTATATATACTGTACTATTCTATCCAGCAGTATATTGAGGTGCATTCACCTCCAATTAATCTAATATAAGCAACCTTATTTACTTTCATGTTTGATTTACTCTGGTGAAGAACCAGCACCAGAATAATGCTAGGGATGTATTAATCTTTTAGCATGTAACCCCCCCAATTTTGTGTAAGTTTATTTGACTCCATTTATATCAGAAATACAGTTTCACTAAGATCCATAGGACACTAGTTCTTGGGATCAGTTTTTCCATTGTCTTATTTGTTTTCTACTTTTTCTCAAAAAGTCGTGGTCCTTCATAGCTATCGAAGTATATATTTAATTATTAGTTATTGGAGTCAGGTTTTCCCCCACAACCGTCACACATAAATATAACCCATCATAATGAGACAGACATTGCAGCCAAGTTAGCGTGCAACAAAGATGAAGTTGAATTAGATCTAGATATCCCCATCTCTACTGTCAAAACTATATTGGTCCAAACACTCAGGTCTGATAGGAAAGAAATTACTGACTCCCAACGACCTGAAAGCACTAGTATAAAAAGCTATGATTTGTTCAGATCTGAAACCTATATCTATGGGCAGCACAAAACGTCCACCAGACTGTGCGACACAGTGGTTGCCAGGAACAGGTTGGGTTACCGTTACCTGTGGCAGGTGGCTACCGTTACCTGTGGCAGGTGGCTACCGTTACCTGTGGCAGGTGGCTACCGTTACCTGTGGCAGGTGGCTACCGTTACCTGTGGCAGGTGGCTACCGTTACCTGTGGCAGGTGGCTACCGTTACCTGTGGCAGGTGGCTACCGTTACCTGTGGCTGGTGGCTACCGTTACCTGTGGCAGGTGGCTACCGTTACCTGTGGCAGGTGGCTACCGTTACCTGTGGCAGGTGGCTACCGTTACCTGTGGCAGGTGGCTACCGTTACCTGTGGCAGGTGGCTACAGGTGACGGATTTCCCAATCTTGAGCACTCCAGGTGCAAACTCTGTGAGCAGGAACTGCGGCATGATCTCCCACACTACATCACTGAATGCCCAGTTATTAGACCATTCAGACCAGTTGGCATGAGGTACCTGGAGCTTTGCAATTACTTTATTCACTCTCGTATTCTTGAAGATATCCTCACAGTATACCCAAAATTTGCCAGTGCAGGCTACTAAACATATGGCCCTGTATGACTAACCATCCTGCAAGATGGGGACTCTTTTTATTATTTATTTGGAGACTATTTTGTACAAGAATATAACAACTCTTGTTGTTACATTTCCAAGAATATAACATATCTCAAAATTATCACTGCTACCTTATTCACTTTTGTTCTATGATATCATCATAACGAACCCAGAGTCTGACAGAGCAGACTGCTTATCACATGCCTCTGTATGACTAACCATCCTGTGTGTTGGGGATTTTTTAGCATCATGTAGCTAGCTTTTTGACACACTGTACTCCACTTCATATAGTATTGGGTAGCTGCACTAATGCAGATGTACCTAATGTATTACTAAAAAAATGAATTATTTTTTGCATATTAATTTTTTCATAAAGCCAGTAACTTTACAGTATACTGTAAAACTACTGATTTTCTATACCAATACGATACATTGTAATAATATCGTACCAGTTAAGGTAGAATTCCGAAATGTATTTTTCTCAAACTTGTGTGTTGTATTTTATACAGTAGAATAGTATCTCTCTCTCTATCCTGTCCAACTGATGTACCAGGAGAGTATACTTAGTAGTGTGTGTATTAGGCCAGTTACCAATACATCACTGTCTAGCGTTGCATGGCTATTGGTTAATGACATACAGCAGCACTGGTAGTTGTTGTTACGTACTCCTAGCTGGATACGTATATAAATTTAAATAACTTGTTTTGTTCCATTTCATCATATATGTACACATTATATTTTTGTAAATTGTCGTGTGGTGTGGCAATGTCAGTGGGGACAGGAGCGCGGTTGCTCTTCACACGTCTAATACCTGTTAGATTCGGGAAATTAGAATTGCCGGACCTGTTCAGTTTGGGAGTTCCAGATGTCACTTTTTAATTATCATATAATTATTCATTTACTGTAATTAAGCAGGTGGCATTGTACTTATATATTTTGCAAGTAACTATTATATTTAATTTGCATTCTTATGTGTTTTGAGAACAAGTGGTTGTTCAATTAGTTTTAAATATTAAAAAGTCTTTAGTTTCCATCCCTCATCCTGGATGAGGCAGAAGGGGAGAGGATTATGGGTAGAGAGGCGCACGAGAGTCAGTAGCTGATACGGGCCAGGAGAGATCACATCTTTGTAGAGTTAAGTCTGTAACATTCATGTTGTGCCATATTTTTATATATTATATTATGTGAGAGACAATACTTTTTGTTTGGTTGTATAAGTTAACTTGACCATCTGTGTTTTTATATTATAATGTATTGATTATATTGAATATATATATTATAAGTTATATGTATAATTCTTCAGTCCTAAGGGAGAAATACTTTTCATTCTTAGCCTGTTATCATTCATGGGGTTATACTGGTGAGCCGCTCTTGAGAACAACAGTTTGTAGTAGCCTTAGATAATTAAGGTCCATGCTGTTGTTAGGGTTTCGAGCCGTAACGTACGATAGGTAACAGTTGTTACCTGTTAATGGTCCCTTTTTGATACTTTCTATATATGGTAATAAATGGGGTTTCGGGTGGTGCCCAGGATAGTCTGTCAGTTCCCCCCCCCCCCCATTCTATCCCTCCTCTCCGTCCCAGTCTCCATTTCCCATGTCTGCCCTCCAATCTCGAACAGACACATTTCCATCTATAAAAGAGAATATCTGTCTGCCCAAGGATGGGTACCGGACACATAGCGCTAGCCTCACTCAACATTACAGGGTGAAGGGTCTGGGGTACTGGACGGACATAGGCTGGTCGGCGTCGCCACAATTGAAGAGAGAGCAGAGTGCTACGGTGATTTACTGATCCTCACAAAGATTTTTGGGTCATCTTGAGAGGTTATCTTGAGATGATTTCGGGGCTTTAGTGTCCCTGCGGCCCGGTCCTCGACCAGGCCTCCACCCCCAGGAAGCAGCCCGTGACAGCTGACTAACACCCAGGTACCTATTTTACTGCTAGGTAACAGGGGCATAGGGTGAAAGAAACTCTGCCCATTGTTTCTCGCCGGCGCCTGGGATCGAACCCAAGACCACAGGATCACAAGTCCAGTGTGCTGTCCGACCGGCTCCCCGTGCCGACCGGTGTATATGGGACCGGCTCCCCGTGCCGACCGGTGTATATGGGACCGGCTCCCCGTGCCGACCGGTGTATATGGGACCGGCTCCCCGTGCCGACCGGTGTATATGGGACCGGCTCCCCGTGCCGACCGGTGTATATGGGACCGGCTCCCCATGCCGACCGGTGTATATGGGACCGGCTCCCCGTGCCGACCGGTGTATATGCTCCCCCATGCCGACCGGCTCCCCGGTCGAGCCGAGGAGCCGGTCGGCTCGACCGGGTCGCCGACTGTGCCTGGACAGTATTTTGAAAACACAAAAAATCATATCAATATATATTTTTTCTACAACATTATTCAACATTATTCACTGATGTTTGAGAAATTAAGAAAAAAATTCTGCTAATCATACGTTGGTAGTAGCCCCATAAAATTCGTCAATTCAGCCACCTTTACTCCCACTGCCGCTCTTATACAAGACCAGCTCACCACCTTCCTTCGGATTCAGAATAAACCTCTAACTTACCATATTTCTTTGTTTTACACCACTATTCTCCTTCCATCTGCCGATCACCACCATGCCAATAAGAAACTATTAATTTTTATAAAAAAGAGACAGACATACTAAAACAGAGAAAAACACATAGACAGACATAAACAGGCAATCAGCAAGACTGGGTCGACCGGGGCAAAGATACACCAGAGACATAAAACAGACTGAAGAATATACTCCCACCTCATCCAGATACACCAAGAATATATAATATTCCAAGAATATATCTCCCACCTCATCCATATACACCAAGAATATATCTCCCACCTCATCCATATACACCAAGAATATATCTCCCACCTCATCCGTATACACCAAGAATATATCTCCCACCTCATCCATATACACCAAGAATATATCTGCCACCTCATCCATATACACCAAGAATATATCTCCCACCTCATCCACATACACCAAGAATCTCCCACCTCATCCACATACACCAAGAATATATCTCCCACCTCATCCAGAATATATCTCCCACCTCATCCATATACACCAAGAATATATCTACCACCTCATCCATATACACCAAGAATATATCTCCCACCTCATCCACATACACCAAGAATATATCTCCCACCTCATCCACATACACCAAGAATATATCTACCACCTCATCCATATACACCAAGAATATATCTACCACCTCCATATACACCAAGAATATATCTCCCACCTCATCCATATACACCAAGAATATATCTCCACCTCATCCATATACACCAAGAATATATCTCCCACCTCATCCACACCAAGAATATATCTCCCACCTCATCCATATACACCAAGAATATATCTCCCACCTCATCCAGAATATATCTCCCACCTCATCCATATACACCAAGAATATATCTCCCACCTCATCCATATACACCAAGAATACTCCCACCTCATCCATATACACCAAGAATATATCTCCCACCTCATCCATATACACCAAGAATATATCTCCACACCTCATCCATATACACCAAGAATATATCTCCCACCTCATCCATATACACCAAGAATATATCTCCCACCTCATCCATATACACCAAGAATATATCTACCACCTCATCCATATACACCAAGAATATATCTACCTCACCACATACACCAAGAATCTACCATATACACCAAGAATATATCTACCACCTCATCCATATACACCAAGAATATATCTACCACCTCATCCACATACACCAAGAATATATCTCCCACCTCATCCATATACACCAAGAATATATCTACCACCTCATCCATATACACCAAGAATATATCTGCCACCTCATCTGTATACACAAAAAGGTACCCTCGCATCTGGGTGTATTTACACTAAGAGTTTACCTTGTGTTCTGTTCACTGTTGAGGAGTATAAACTTTCTGGTTGTTTAGTAAACTATTGTGGTTGGCCCCAATGACTCTCCAGGGGTTGATGGGCACCAAGTGTCAACATCAAGCCATAGACCTGAACATACGAGGGATAAACATTAGCTTTTAATTAAAAACTCTTTTATTATAACTATCAGGTTCAAATAGCCTAATTTAACCTGTTTAGCTGTATCGACAGCTCACTAAATTTATTATATCAATATTAAAAGTGTGAGAATTATAGCTGCACAATAACGCAAAAAGCAATCACTATTGTATTAATTTCAATTATTTGTGTGAACATTTTTCTTGTTCAAGCGTTTAATTATTCGCGCGTTCGTAAGTCGTAAGTGGGAATATTTTCATATTTACTTCTTTCGAAAACATGAAAAATATTAATTAATTTATATACTATAAGCTGGAGTTTGGATAAATACGGATCACTGTTAAGTAGGAGTGAAAAGGTGCTGGAAATTTCCAACCGTTATTCTCACCCCCCTAATACAATAGGATGTATTTCCTGTATTAGGCGTTATAATCATTTACTAATCCTTAGTACAATGGGATTTATTTCCTGTACTAAGTGTCTTAATTAACTAACACTACTAATCCGTAGTTTAGTATCACAGAATTCATTGCATTAGGATGTGAAACGTCATATAATTTTCCTTAGAATCGTGGCAGTATTGCGTCAGCCAGCCACAAGGAATAACTTTCCACATATCTGTAAACCCAACAGAGTTCAACCATTTACTTTCCTTTATTAATTAATGAAAAGCATTTATGCTTGGGCTCCCTACTGGGAGTTTTGGCGCATGCGCGTCCCCCAAGGGGAAAGGATCGCGATCCTTTCTGACCTGAGAGTCCTGAGAAGAGAGAGTCTCTCCTGAGAACTCAGGACTCAGGTCTTTCTCCCCTGAGAGTCAGGAGAGAGAGACCTGAGAGTCCTCAGGACTCTCGCCACATTAGATCCACTGGCAGTACGGTGTTCCGAAGCTGTCCTTCTGTATCAGACAATCCTACAAGCATCCGTACATCCTTGGGCTTCAGATTGAAGACCCAGCTTTCCAGTATCAGCAGGCATTATTCCCTCTTGTATTATTATTGTGAGCTCATAGATAATATTCATGTAGGTGCCCTGTCGTGATGCTGCACGCCAAAAAATAAACCCCATGTAAGTGCTGTTTCCTCCCCTCCAATTATTTAGATATTGCATTTGTGTAAATATTAATCTGGAGTGGAAATTATGGAAGTTAATTATTGCAGCACGGATTAACACAACTGAGGAGGCGTGTGAATGTTCATATGCTCACGTGTTCCAAGGATCACTATCTCAGAGCTGATTCCAGACTGTTGTAGAGATTGGACTCCAACTACGTTCCTCTGTTACAGCTGAGATTAAATTAGTTCTTATTGTAGATAGTTCTCTCTCAGTTGTGAGAGTCAATACATACTATATTGCATATTGATTACATATTTAATCTTTAGCGTGCAGTGGTATTTTTGCACTACAATTTACTAATCAATATAATCTGTGTGTGTGCATATTATCATCATTATCATGTATACAAAAATTATATATGCATCATGTAGACTAACCTCATAGAAGACCCCCAAAATGTGTCATGGGAGTCTGGTTCTAGAATGTATAGAATATACAGTTCATGGCATAATAGAATAATACAATTTATTGCATTTATTCATAGAGATCCATAAGCCACTGGTTCTCTTATTTAGAATAGAATTCTGGTCCTTCGAGCTATCTTAGAATTAATTATTATTTGGCATTCATAGAATTATACATTTTATTAGCATTAAACTAGAGCCAGATTTCCCCACAAAAGGCATTAACTTGTTAATACTGTATTTTGTTAAATATTGAAACAGCATGATTTTGTAACATCAAATGTATCTTGATCTGGCCCGACCTCATCTAACCTAACATTACCTAACCTAACTTAACCTGACCTAACCTGACCTAACCTGACCTAACCTAACCTAACCTAACCTAACATTACCTAACCTAACTTAACCTGACCTGACCTGACCTGACCTAACCTAACCTAACCTTACCTAACCTAACTTAACCTGACCTGACCTAACTTAACCTGACCTAACCTAACATTACCTAACCTAACTTAACCTGACCTGACCTGACCTGACCTGACCTAACCTAACCTAATCTAACTAACATTACCTAACCTAACTTAACCTAACCTAAACTAACCTAACATTACCTAACCTAACTTAACCTGACCTGACCTAACCTAATCTAACCTAGCATTACCTAACATAACCTGACCTGACCTAACCTAACCTAATCTAACCTAACCTAACATTATCTAACCTAACTTAACCTGACCTGACCTGACCTAACCTGGACTAACCTAACCTAATCTAGCTGTCATATATCTTATCTACTATTTTGTGTAGAGAGAAACATTATACAAAAAACTCTTTATTCCAGCTGTTATGTCAGCTATCAACTGGCAGACCGCAGGTCGCCATTATTCCTGCGCCCAGCAAAGTAGTGCCTTCATATATTTTGTGATCATGGATAACTTGTAGAATAAATATTAATCTTTTTGTTAATGAGGAGTGGACACCTTTATATTTACTACAAGAAGAGTATTGTTAAATGGGATATTCACGAATTTTTCAGTGTTGATTGGACATCTGGTATTGAGGGGCGAACGTCACAGGACGTCACAGGACGTCACAGAACGTCACAGAACGTCACAGAACGTCCTCAATAAACTAGACCAGAACATGGAGGAACACAGAGTATGTACAGTTGGCCAGAGGCTCCCGGATCGAGCCATTTTCACTATGCCAGACAATCAGGTAAGCCACAATTCTAATTTATATCCTATAGACTTTGGAACAACATGGAGTACTTATATTGAGTACAATTTTCATGATATTTCTGTGTGTTCTTAATGATCATACCTGAATAGATTAACAATAAAATTATGTGTTTGTTAGGCTAAGGTGTCTATGTTACCCACGTTATCTCACTTTACTTATCTATGTTAGATAAGAAGTCATATTGTGAAGATTTTTGCCTATACTATTATTTGTGTGTTTTGCACCTTAACTAAAGTTACAGGAGTGTGGTGTAGGAGTCCACCAAGTGAATATTATTTTGTCTTTGTAAATATATTTTAACTATATACAGTGGCTGTTTCTCCTTTCCTTCCAGTCTTTCACTTTCCTCTCTCTCCTGTTCTCTCTCTCTCCGTCCCTCTCTATCTCACTCCTTTCTCAGGGTTCTCTATGGTTAACAGTGTACGGATAATCTAAGCTACATATTAGCTTTCTTAGAGTCGTTAGTTGTTTCAGTAGGGGCCACTCTTACTTAAAGTAGGCAAGGGGCATTGACCCCCAACCACGCTTCCACACTCGCCATGCAATTACAAATCATCGTGCAATGTTTTGTGAGACTAGCCCCAAGCATCGGCCTCCATTCTTGGACAAACACAAAGACATGCAGTGAAATAGACACACAAATGGGCAGATAGATGCATAGAGAGACAGACGAACAGAAATTCCATTTAATAGATATAAAGTTAATAACTATAATTCGCCAGCCCTCACATGAAGCCCATTAGTCAACAATGTTAACCTCTCCGGGGCCAACGGCCGGGACTCCATTATATGAAGTAAAGTATTGAACGGGAACAATAACAATTGAGCGTTATCAATTGTGGGTGTAGAGTGGACCAGCCTCGTTACTTAGTGGTTGGTGGTGACACCGAGTGTTATATAATACTCTCCACAACCATGTTACTGGCAGCAGTGTTACAACAACACCTGCCTATATATCAGTAACGCTACGGTGGCCCTGGCCACCCTTCTCACATGCAGTAAATGGTTTACAACTTCTAGTAATAAATAATAATTACAAAACACGACATGGAAGGAAAGTGAGGCCGTTTTGGTCCATCGTGGACCATATTAGACCTGAAGAGGATTATGTGGTTATACTGAGACCATATTGATTAGTCTCAGTGAACATCCGCCTGGCATCCTGGCGTGCAGAATGCAATACGTTGAACATATTGCAAATTGCTCCTTCAGTCTCCTCCTCCTCCTTACTTGTACTGGACTGTAGAGTGACGGCCTCATTTCATGCAGGTCGGCGTTCAATCCCCGACCGTCCAAGTGGTTGGGCACTTGGCATGTCCCCACCAGGAGGGCATACTACGTCTGGGACGATGAAATTGGTACTATGAGTTTGGCAGAGGAGTACAAGTACTTAGGAATACTTATCGGGGCCGGAGGCAGACGCCTATCCTATGGTTCCCTCTTTGAGGACGGCCTGACTAACATCACCCAGGTCCCCCTCAAACCCCAACAGAGGTTATACTTACTCAAACGCCACCTAATCCCCAAGATGAACCACCGGCTTGTCCTCGGACGCGTGTTTAAGACGGAATTAGCGAGGCTAGACAGGCGGTTGCGGAACGCCATTCGTGGCTGGCTGCGACTGCCACACGATACCCCTAATGCATTCTTTCATGCCGACGTGAAGGACGGTGGACTAGGAATTCCCGACTTTGTTACATTATTCCGCCTATATAAGAACAAGCGGCTCGGGGCGTTGGTTAGAGTCGGAAGATCCTGTGGTAGTGGCAGCGGGTCTCCTACCCGCATTCCAAGCGCAAATGCGTCGATGGGTAGATCCGACCACGGCCGCCGGAACCCCTTCTAACGGAACGACTGAGCGCTCTAGAAGTTGGAAAGCAAAACTGTACAGCATGGTTGATGGTGCAGGCCTTGCGTCTACTTGTGAGGTTCCTTCCTGCCACAAGTGGGTCTCATCCGGTACCCGTCTGCTAAGTGGAGAAGATTCTGCTCGTGCCATCCAGATTAGGGCAAACGCTGTAGCCACTCCGTCTAGAGCAGCTAGACGGAGTGGCTGCTGCTTCTGGTCTTTGCGATGCTTGTCAGAGACCAGGGACCCTGGGCCACAAATCCCAGGCATGCTATAAGACGCATGGGGCTCGGCTGAATGATGATGATATCACTCGGTTCGTAGCTGGCCGCCTGCGGAAGAGAGGTTTCGAGGTGGACCGTGAGGTTCGTATACCGGATGGACGGACCTTCTGCAAGCCCGACATCATCGCTTGCAAAGGTGAAGGACTTCATATTAGATAGCCAGGTCTCTGCTGATAACTTCCCACTCACCCGTCCACATCAGAGCAAGTGCGACAAGTACGGCACCCCAGAGATCCTTCAAAAGGTGAGGGAATATTCCGGTAAGCACATAGCATCCACCTCTTCGATAACCCTTAATTGGAGAGGAGGATGGCGCAAAGAGTGCGAGTGGTCTACAGGATATGGGACTCACGAAGAGCGACCTTGAGATTTGCACTGTGAAAGCCTTAACCTGGACATATTCCATCTACAGAATATGGTCCAAGACCACATCAAGGGGCAGACCACCTTAGTCCCAGAATCACCGTGTAATGGGTGCATAAGGGTTAATATAGTCTTGTTTAGGTGAACCGCAGCCAGGATAGCTGACAGCTAACTATCTAAGCTGAGTCGTCATCTGGAGTACCACTTCACCGAATGGTTCCTCACAGGAGGGTGGATGACCTGGCCGGAGCCCACGAGTGGGTAAGGCGGCGGCCGGAGGGACCCCCATGCGCATACATGACTACCCTCCCGCTCCGGGGCCTTGTTAGGAGCTTCCGCTTTGAATTGTTTTCCATGTATGTTGCTGTCAAGTCACCAATCCTGCCGCTTAGGCAGCTTGTTGTTTTGCCCTCAGCTTTAGTTCTTTTTTAATGATATACTGTGCACCTCTCCCTTTGTGTGCTGTGTCCCATGTAAGAAAAACAGAACACAAAATAATTTTATATTTTTACATATTATCATCTTAACTCTTGTGAGTTGAGATGACCATCCACCATTTTTCTGTAGATATGTTACTTTGTGTTGATAGGGAATGAGGTATGCTTAGGGGTGCCTTCTCGCCATGCCCAGTGGCAGGGAGGGATTGGTGCCCTGAATCTATATAAAAAACCCTATACTCCTCCGAAGTGTCAAGGGGAGTTAGGGGATAAATAGTTATATGATCCCCCAAACATTGTGAAATTTACTTTGTTAAATGTCAATTTTTCACAGCAGTGCCAAAGCAACTTCTGCAGCTGTTTTAAACCTTATCAGACCACCCGGCATCTCCCAGACATGTAAACAATATTATTTATTGATAATATATTTCTCACTGCCTCTCAAACTGCACAAGTTCCCTCCTACATCCTTATAAACGTCAGCTGAATAAGAGACTGTAGTGCCAGAGGTCAACATCTTGGCACTCAGGGAGTGCCAGGGAGCCGGGCAGCGTCCAGCCTGTGTGAATCATTCAGCGTCACGCTGTAAACACTTGTGCTGGGAAAAGTTACTTAAGGCGGCCGCTCACAGGATATATGCAATTTCCTGCAAAAGTTTCACCTTGCCGCAGTTGTCTCGCAAATTTCATGTCGTTTAAGATATAAAATTACAGATTTATTTACTGCTACAAGACCGTGTGGAGGAAACTGTGTTCAGGAGACACATTAGTGGAGAGATTAGTGTCATCTTTGATGGGAGACATTTGTGTGTGCAAGTTTATTCCTAAGTGAGGTCAGTCGTGTGGAAGCTAGTTCGTATATAAGACCATTCGTGTGCAAGTTCATTCGTTTGTACGATTATTCGTATCAATGGTCATTCGTTTGCAATAGCAATTTGCAGAAATTACTTAAGATTAAATTCACAAAATACACCGAGCACTTGTGTGTGTGTGTGTTTGTGTACTCACCTAATTGTGCTTGCGAGGGTTGAGCTTTGGCTCTTTGGTCCCGCCTCTCAACCGTCAATCAACAGGTGTACAGATTCCTGAGCCTATTGGGCTCTATCATATCTACATTTAAAATTGTGTATGGAGTCAGTCTCCACCACATCACTGCCTAATGCATTCCACCTGTTAACTACTCTGACACTGAAAAAGTTCTTTCTAACGTCTCTGTAGCTCATTTGGGTACTCAGCCTCCACCTGTGTCCCCTTGTTCGCGTACCACCCGTGTTAAACAGTTTATCTTTATCTACCCTGTCAATTCCTCTGCGAATTTTGTAGGTACTGATCATGTCTCCACTTATTCTTCTGTCTTCCAGTGTCGTGAGGTGCATTTCTTGCAGCCTTTCCTCGTAACTCATGCCTCTTAGTTCTGGTACTAGCCTAGTGTCATACCTCTGAAGTTTTTCCAGCTTCGTCTTGTGCTTGACAAGGTATGGGTTCCATGCTGGGGCCGCATACTCCAGGATTGGTCTGACATATGTGGTGTACAAGGTTCTGAATGATTCCTTACACAGGTTCCTGAAGGCTGTTCTGATGTTAGACAGCCTCGCGTATGCTGCAGATGTAATTTATTTTGTGTGGGTTTCAGGAGACAGGTTTGGTGTGATATCAACTCCTAGATCTTTCTCTCTGTCCGTTTTATGAAGTACTTCATCTCCCATACGGTATCATGTGTCTGGCCTCCTGTGTCCACCGCCTTGTTTCATGACCTTGCATTTACTCGGGTTGAACTTTAGTAGCCATTTGTTGGACCATTCATTCAGTTTGTCTAGGTCATCTTGTTGCCTCCTACTATTTTCCTCTGTTTTAATCCTCCTCACATTTTTTGCATCATCAGCAAACATTGAGAGGAACGATTCTATACCTTTTAGGAGATCATTTACATGTATCAGAAACAGTATAGGTCCAAGGACTGAACCCTGTGGGACTCCACTGGTGACGTTTCGCCACTCTGAGACCTCATCCCTCACAGTGACTCGCTGTCTTCTGTTACTAAGTCTTCTGTTCTGTTACCCTTATCCAATGGATTACCTTTCCTTTCACTCCTTCCTGCATCTTCAGGTCATTCACTAGCCTCTTGTGTGGTACTGTATCAAAGGATTTCTCCTATAGCCGCCTCTGATTCTCTGTTCCATGACTAGTGTGTGTGGGTCACGGTCACCCTTTCAGGCTCTTGGGATTCAGGAATAGAGGGCGACAACACTGCTCTTCCCTTCTACTCTGCAGCTCGTTTTCCTGACACTATTTCTTGGCCTCTTTTCTTTGATGCCAATTAAACTTTGAGCTTAAAACCCGCGGGGCAACGAAAAGCGTGTCTCCCCCTTAACCCTCTCCACACAACTGAGCCCCCAGCCAATCGTAGACTCACAGCTTTTGCCACGTAACACTCCTGCCCTTCTCCTATTGGCTATTGGTGACATCATTATTCTGTCTTCCACTGTTGCCATCAAACATTTAAATCAAGATGTTGCTCTATACCAAACTATGCCTCAAACTAGGCCGCCTCTCCTAAAGCCAATATTTACTCTACACTGTAAACTCTCCTATACCTCCAGGGTCAGATAATAGTAAGCCCGTACGAGGAATAACTCTCATATCTGCAAATGATGAATGTTTTAAGGTGACCGTGTTTCACAACACTGTGTACACCACTCCTCTACTGTGGTGTCCTTGTGTACACCACTCCTCGGCCGGGGTGTACACCGCTCCTCTGCTGGGGTGTCCATGTGTACACCTCCCCTCTGCTGGGGTGTCCTTGTGTACACCACTCCTCTGCTGGGGTGTCCTTGTGTACACCACTCCTCTGCTGGGGTGTCCTTGTGTACACCTCTCCTCTGCTGGGGTGTCCTTGTGTACACCACTCCTCTGCTGGGGTGTCCTTGTGTACACCACTCCTCTGCTGGGGTGTCCTTGTGTACACCACTCCTCTGCTGGGGTGTCCTTGTGTACACCACTCCTCTGCTGGGGTGTCCTTGTGTACACCACTCCTCTGCTGGGGTGTCCATGTGTACACCTCCCCTCTGCTGGGGTGTCCATGTGTACACCACACCTCCCCTCTGCTGGGGTGTCCATGTGTACACCACTCCTCTGCTGTGGTGTCCTTGTGTACACCACTCCTCTGCTGGGGTGTCCTTGTGTACACCTCCCCTCTGCTGGGGTGTCCATGTGTACACCTCCCCTCTGCTGGGGTGTCCATGTGTACACCTCCCCTCTGCTGGGGTGTCCATGTGTACACCACTCCTCTGCTGTGGTGTCCTTGTGTACACCACTCCTCTGCTGTGGTGTCCTTGTGTACACCACTCCTCTGCTGGGGTGTCCTTGTGTACACCACTCCTCTGCTGTGGTGTCCTTGTGTACACCTCTCCTCTGCTGTGGTGTCCTTGTGTACACCACTCCTCTGCTGGGGTGTCCTTGTGTACACCACTCCTCTGCTGTGGTGTCCTTGTGTACACCACTCCTCTGCTGTGGTGTCCTTGTGTACACCTCTCCTCTGCTGGGGTGTCCTTGTGTACACTACCACTACCCAACATGACAGGTACCTCACAGTACCACTACACAACATGACAGGTACCACACAATAACCCCAATGGGAACGGAACTGTCCCAAAAAATGACAGTTTACGGCACAATTAATAGAGTTACCGTCCAATATGAGAGTTTCCATTTCATAAAGCAATCTTGTGGGAGAAAAATATATGAATTGTTGTGTCAATACTTCAGAAATATCCAGAGAGACGCAGTTGTTGATACATTATTCTACAGCAGCAACCTGCCTCTGTGGTTACCAGGGAATTACTTGTTGTAGGAAGATCTACCTGCTTCTAATTCTCCCTGAGACTTGCAGTAGGTCGTCCTTACTCTTACTTATACCTGCCTTACACCTTCCCTGCTGTCACTTATACCTGCCTTACACCTTCCCTACTGTCACTTATACCTGCCTTACACCTTCCCTACTGTCACTTATACCTGCCTTACACCTTCCCTGCTGTCACTTATTCCTGCCTTACACCTTCCCTGCTGTCACTTATACCTGCCTTACACCTTCCCTGCTGTCACTTATACCTGCCTTACACCTTCCCTGCTGTCACTTATACCTGCCTTACACCTTCCCTGCTGTCACTTATACCTGCCTTACACCTTCCCTGCTGTCACTTATACCTGCCTTACACCTTCCCTACTGTCACTTATACCTGCCTTACACCTTCCCTACTGTCACTTATACCTGCCTTACACCTTCCCTGCTGTCACTTATACCTGCCTTACACCTTCCCTGCTGTCACTTATACTTGCCTTACACCTTCCCTGCTGTCACTTATACCTGCCTTACACCTTCCCTGCTGTCACTTATACCTGCCTAACACCTTCCCTACTGTCACTTATACCTGCCTAACACCTTCCCTACTGTCACTTATACCTGCCTTACACCTTCCCTACTGTCACTTATACCTGCCTTACGCCTTCCCTACTGTCACTTATACCTGCCTTACACCTTCCCTGCTGTCACTTATACCTGCCTTACACCTTCCCTGCTGTCACTTATACCTGCCTAACACCTTCCCTACTGTCACTTATACCTGCCTTACACCTTCCCTGCTGTCACTTATACCTGCCTAACACCTTCCCTACTGTCACTTATACCTGCTTTACACCTTCCCGACTGTCACTTATACTTGTCCTTGACCTTTCCTGATCTCACTTATTCCTGTGTATCGCAGTCCTTACTCTCACATACAGTGGCCCTTCATTTTTAAGGTATATGGTATACCTTATACCAACCGGTATAAGGTATATCTACCTTATACTTGAAGGTATGAGGTCCGGCGGCTATTGTCAGCTGCCTAAGAGCATTCCTTAGAATGCTTAGAAAGTTAGTTAGAAAGAACTTTTTTTAGTGTCAGAGTGCTTGACAAATGGAATGCATTAGGAAGTGATGTGGTGGAGGCTGACGCCATACACAGTTTCAAGTGTAGATATGATAGAGCCCAATACGCCCAGGAACCTGAACACCTGTTGATTGACAGTTGAGAGGCGGGACCAAAGAGCCAGAGCTCTCAACCCCCGCAAGCACAATTAGGTGAGTACCATTAGGTAGGTACACACACACACACACACACACACACACACACACACACACACACACACACACACACACACACACACACACACACACACCTCTTCATGTTAACATTCATGTTAACACTATATGTTAAAAATACCTCTTCAGCCGTTTCTTAAAGGTGTGTTTGAGAATAATATGGGAGGGGAATCGAGGCGCTGGTCCATAGAAGACATTAAAGCCAAGGGGGTCGTGGGGTCGTGGGGTCGTGGGGTCGTGAGGGTCGTGGGGGTACAATGGCCGCCGTGGTGAGGGAGTGAGGTGAATGAGTGTGTGGGGAGGATGTATGAGGGGGTGTGCGCCCCCCCAGAAGGAGGGAGTTCAGAGGATTACATGGGGGTTGTGGAGGGGATTGGGGGGGGGGGAAGGCTGTGAAAAGGGAGAGTCATGGCTACCTGTATAAAGCTAATCACCTCAAGTGATAAAACTGGGCGATTCACCACATATGGTGAAAAGTGAGGAGGGGGGGGGATTGGGAAGGGGGGATTGAAGGGGGGGAAAGGGACAGGTCAGATCCGTTGATCTGATTGGCTTACGGACCAGAAGACACGAACGAGAGAGAGAGATTAACAGCTTAATTACCAGAAACAGAAGGCGATCAATTTTAGTTCAACTCTTGGTAGGATGGGTGAGAGAGTTGTGTTGTCCAGTTTACATGGGATCGGGGCCATTATCCCCATGTGCTCGTTTTATGTAACATTAATTCAAATGCAAATCTTTTATAAAAAATTTAAAAGATGTAGTGGGCGTAGCAGGTTCAGCAGTGTCTTCTATGTTGGCATCTTC
Organism: Procambarus clarkii; assembly: GCF_020424385.1. Classification (NCBI taxonomy): domain Eukaryota; kingdom Metazoa; phylum Arthropoda; class Malacostraca; order Decapoda; family Cambaridae; genus Procambarus; species Procambarus clarkii. The sequence continues at coordinate 112,535 of NW_025566890.1, read as the reverse complement.
ATGTTCCGGTCTTGTTCTTACTCTCTTGGTGGGTAGAGTGAATAGTTCCGTAATTTGTTTTTTTATTTCAAAGCGTTATATGACAAAGAGTGCTGGGAAGACGGGACACCACGAGCGTAGCTCTCATCCCGTAACTACACTTAGGTAATTACACTTAGGTAATTACACACACACACACACACACACACGTAACGTGTGGAGTACCACAAGGATCGGTGCTGGGAAAAATTCTATTTCTAGTATATGTTAACGACATGTTTACAGGAGTGGAGTCCTACATGTCGATGTTCGCGGATGACGCAAAGTTGATGAGAAGAGTTGTGACAGATGAGGATTGCAGGATCCTCCAAGAGGACCTGAACAGGTTGCAGAGATGGTCACAGAAATGGCTACTGGCGTTCAACACGAGTAAATGTAAAGTTATGGAAATTAGACTATCTGAGAGGAGACCAAACGGACAGTACACAATGAAGGGGAACAGCCTACCTGTGAAGACGCGTGAAAGAGACCTGGGGGTGGACGTAACACCTAAAGTATCTCCTGAAGCACAAATAAATTAGAATAACGACAGCAGCGTACTCTACACTTGCAAAAGTTAGAACATCATTCAGAAACCTAAGTAAGGAGGCATTTAGGGCGCTTTACACTGCCTACGTGAGGCCAGTCTTAGAGTATGCCGCTTCATCATGGAGTCCCTATCTGAAGAAAGATACAAGGTAACTGGAAAAGGTTCAGAGGTTTACAACGAGACTCGTCCCAGAGCTACGAGGGATGGGGTATGAGGAGCGCCTGAGGGAACTGTGCCTTACGACACTAGGAAGAAGTGAGAGAGGGGACGTGATAGGAACGTATAAAATACTTAGGGGGTATTGACAGAGTGGACATAGACGAAATGTTCACACGGAATAGTTACAGAACGAGGGGACATGGGTGGAAGCTGGAAACTCAGATGAGTCACAGAGATGTTAGGAAGTTTTCTTTTAGCGTGAGAGTAGTGGGAAAATGGAATGCACTTAAGGAACAGGTTGTGGAAGCAAATACTATTCATAATTTTAAAACTAGATATGATAGGGAAATAGGACCATTGTCATTGCTGTAAACAACCGATGCTCGAAAGGCGGGATCCAAGAGTCAATGCTCGATCCTGCAGACACAATTAGGTGAGTACACACACACACATACTCACAGACTATGTTTGAACCATCGCGGAGCCCCACCTGAAGAAACACATTAGGTGAGTACACACACACACATACTCACAGACTATGTTTGAACCATCGCGGAGCCCCCACCTGAAGAAACACATTAGGTGAGTACACACACACACATACTCACAGACTATGTTTGAACCATCGCGGAGCCCCCACCTGAAGAAACACATTAGGTGAGTACACACACACACATACTCACAGACTATGTTTGAACCATCGCGGAGCCCCCACCTGAAGAAACACATTAGGTGAGTACACACACACACATACTCACAGACTATGTTTGAACCATCGCGGAGCCCCCACCTGAAGAAACACATTAGGTGAGTACACACACACACATACTCACAGACTATGTTTGAACCATTGTGGAGCCCCACCTGAAGAAACACATTAGGTGAGTACACACACACACATACTCACAGACTATGTTTGAACCATCGCGGAGCCCCCACCTGAAGAAACACATTAGGTGAGTACACACACACACATACTCACAGACTATGTTTGAACCATCGCGGAGCCCCCACCTGAAGAAACACATTAGGTGAGTACACACACACACATACTCACAGACTATGTTTGAACCATCGCGGAGCCCCCACCTGAAGAAACACATTAGGTGAGTACACACACACACATACTCACAGACTATGTTTGAACCATCGCGGAGCCCCCACCTGAAGAAACACATTAGGTGAGTACACACACACACATACTCACAGACTATGTTTGAACCATCGTGGAGCCCCCACCTGAAGAAACACATTAGGTGAGTACACACACACACATACTCACAGACTATGTTTGAACCATCGCGGAGCCCCCACCTGAAGAAACACATTAGGTGAGTACACACACACACATACTCACAGACTATGTTTGAACCATCGTGGAGCCCCCACCTGAAGAAACACATTAGGTGAGTACACACACACACATACTCACAGACTATGTTTGAACCATCGTGGAGCCCCCACCTGAAGAAACACATTAGGTGAGTACACACACACACATACTCACAGACTATGTTTGAACCATCGTGGAGCCCCCACCTGAAGAAACACATTAGGTGAGTACACACACACACATACTCACAGACTATGTTTGAACCATCGTGGAGCCCCCACCTGAAGAAACACATTAGGTGAGTACACACACACACATACTCACAGACTATGTTTGAACCATCGTGGAGCCCCCACCTGAAGAAACACATTAGGTGAGTACACACACACACATACTCACAGACTATGTTTGAACCATCGTGGAGCCCCCACCTGAAGAAACACATTAGGTGAGTACACACACACACATACTCACAGACTATGTTTGAACCATCGTGGAGCCCCCACCTGAAGAAACACATTAGGTGAGTACACACACACACATACTCACAGACTATGTTTGAACCATCGTGGAGCCCCCACCTGAAGAAACACATTAGGTGAGTACACACACACACATACTCACAGACTATGTTTGAACCATCGTGGAGCCCCCACCTGAAGAAACACATTAGGTGAGTACACACACACACACACTCACAGACTATGTTTGAACCATCGCGGAGCCCCCACCTGAAGAAACACATTAGGTGAGTACACACACACACATACTCACACACTATGTTTGAACCATCGCGGAGCCCCCACCTGAAGAAACACATTAGGTGAGTACACACACACACATACTCACAGACTATGTTTGAACCATCGCGGAGCCCCCACCTGAAGAAACACATTAGGTGAGTACACACACACACATACTCACAGACTATGTTTGAACCATCGCGGAGCCCCCACCTGAAGAAACACATTAGGTGAGTACACACACACACATACTCACAGACTATGTTTGAACCATCGCGGAGCCCCCACCTGAAGAAACACATTAGGTGAGTACACACACACACATACTCACAGACTATGTTTGAACCATCGCGGAGCCCCCACCTGAAGAAACACATTAGGTGAGTACACACACACACATACTCACAGACTATGTTTGAACCATCGCGGAGCCCCCACCTGAAGAAACACATTAGGTGAGTACACACACACACATACTCACACACTATGTTTGAACCATCGCGGAGCCCCCACCTGAAGAAACACATTAGGTGAGTACACACACACACATACTCACACACTATGTTTGAACCATCGCGGAGCCCCCACCTGAAGAAACACATTAGGTGAGTACACACACACACATACTCACAGACTATGTTTGAACCATCGCGGAGCCCCCACCTGAAGAAACACATTAGGTGAGTACACACACACACATACTCACAGACTATGTTTGAACCATCGCGGAGCCCCCACCTGAAGAAACACATTAGGTGAGTACACACACACACATACTCACAGACTATGTTTGAACCATCGCGGAGCCCCCACCTGAAGAAACACATTAGGTGAGTACACACACACACATACTCACAGACTATGTTTGAACCATCGCGGAGCCCCACCTGAAGAAACACATTAGGTGAGTACACACACACACATACTCACAGACTATGTTTGAACCATCGCGGAGCCCCCACCTGAAGAAACACATTAGGTGAGTACACACACACACATACTCACAGACTATGTTTGAACCATCGCGGAGCCCCCACCTGAAGAAACACATTAGGTGAGTACACACACACACATACTCACAGACTATGTTTGAACCATCGCGGAGCCCCCACCTGAAGAAACACATTAGGTGAGTACACACACACACATACTCACAGACTATGTTTGAACCATCGCGGAGCCCCCACCTGAAGAAACACATTAGGTGAGTACACACACACACATACTCACAGACTATGTTTGAACCATCGCGGAGCCCCCACCTGAAGAAACACATTAGGTGAGTACACACACACACATACTCACAGACTATGTTTGAACCATCGCGGAGCCCCCACCTGAAGAAACACATTAGGTGAGTACACACACACACATACTCACAGACTATGTTTGAACCATCGCGGAGCCCCCACCTGAAGAAACACATTAGGTGAGTACACACACACACATACTCACAGACTATGTTTGAACCATCGCGGAGCCCCCACCTGAAGAAACACATTAGGTGAGTACACACACACACATACTCACAGACTATGTTTGAACCATCGCGGAGCCCCCACCTGAAGAAACACATTAGGTGAGTACACACACACACATACTCACAGACTATGTTTGAACCATCGCGGAGCCCCCACCTGAAGAAACACATTAGGTGAGTACACACACACACACACTCACAGACTATGTTTGAACCATCGCGGAGCCCCACCTGAAGAAACACATTAGGTGAGTACACACACACACACATACTCACAGACTATGTTTGAACCATCGCGGAGCCCCCACCTGAAGAAACACATTAGGTGAGTACACACACACACATATACTCACAGACTATGTTTGAACCATCGTGGAGCCCCACCTGAAGAAACACATTAGGTGAGTACACACACACACATACTCACAGACTATGTTTGAACCATCGCGGAGCCCCCACCTGAAGAAACACATTAGGTGAGTACACACACACACATACTCACAGACTATGTTTGAACCATCGCGGAGCCCCCACCTGAAGAAACACATTAGGTGAGTACACACACACACATACTCACAGACTATGTTTGAACCATCGCGGAGCCCCCACCTGAAGAAACACATTAGGTGAGTACACACACACACATACTCACAGACTATGTTTGAACCATCGCGGAGCCCCCACCTGAAGAAACACATTAGGTGAGTACACACACACACATACTCACAGACTATGTTTGAACCATCGCGGAGCCCCCACCTGAAGAAACACATTAGGTGAGTACACACACACACATACTCACAGACTATGTTTGAACCATCGCGGAGCCCCCACCTGAAGAAACACATTAGGTGAGTACACACACACACATACTCACAGACTATGTTTGAACCATCGCGGAGCCCCCACCTGAAGAAACACATTAGGTGAGTACACACACACACATACTCACAGACTATGTTTGAACCATCGCGGAGCCCCCACCTGAAGAAACACATTAGGTGAGTACACACACACACATACTCACAGACTATGTTTGAACCATCGCGGAGCCCCCACCTGAAGAAACACATTAGGTGAGTACACACACACACATACTCACAGACTATGTTTGAACCATCGCGGAGCCCCCACCTGAAGAAACACATTAGGTGAGTACACACACACACATACTCACAGACTATGTTTGAACCATCGCGGAGCCCCCACCTGAAGAAACACATTACAAGTACACATTATGTTTGAACCATCGAGCCCCCACCTGAAGAAACACATTAGGTGAGTACACACACACACATACTCACAGACTATGTTTGAACCATCGCGGAGCCCCCACCTGAAGAAACACATTAGGTGAGTACACACACACACATACTCACAGACTATGTTTGAACCATCGCGGAGCCCCCACCTGAAGAAACACATTAGGTGAGTACACACACACACATACTCACAGACTATGTTTGAACCATCGCGGAGCCCCCACCTGAAGAAACACATTAGGTGAGTACACACACACACATACTCACAGACTATGTTTGAACCATCGCGGAGCCCCCACCTGAAGAAACACATTAGGTGAGTACACACACACACATACTCACAGACTATGTTTGAACCATCGCGGAGCCCCCACCTGAAGAAACACATTAGGTGAGTACACACACACACATACTCACAGACTATGTTTGAACCATCGCGGAGCCCCCACCTGAACAAACACATTAGGTGAGTACACACACACACACACTCACAGACTATGTTTGAACCATCGCGGAGCCCCCACCTGAAGAAACACATTAGGTGAGTACACACACACACATACTCACAGACTATGTTTGAACCATCGCGGAGCCCCCACCTGAAGAAACACATTAGGTGAGTACACACACACACATACTCACAGACTATGTTTGAACCATCGCGGAGCCCCCACCTGAAGAAACACATTAGGTGAGTACACACACACACATACTCACAGACTATGTTTGAACCATCGCGGAGCCCCCACCTGAAGAAACACATTAGGTGAGTACACACACACACATACTCACAGACTATGTTTGAACCATCGTGGAGCCCCCACCTGAAGAAACACATTAGGTGAGTACACACACACACATACTCACAGACTATGTTTGAACACGCGGAGCCCCCACTATGTTTCACAGACTACCATCGCGGAGCCCCCACCTGAAGAAACACATTAGGTGAGTACACACACACACACACTCACAGACTATGTTTGAACCATCGTGGAGCCCCCCCCACCTGAAGAAACACATTAGGTGAGTACACACACACACACACTCACAGACTATGTTTGAACCATCGCGGAGCCCCCACCTGAAGAAACACATTAGGTGAGTACACACACACACACACTCACAGACTATGTTTGAACCATCGCGGAGCCCCCACCTGAAGAAACACATTAGGTGAGTACACACACACACATACTCACAGACTATGTTTGAACCATCGCGGAGCCCCCCTGAAGAAACACATTAGGTGAGTACAAACACACATTCAGGTTTGAACCATCGTGAAGAAACACACACACACACACTCACAGACTATGTTTGAACCATCGCGGAGCCCCCACCTGAAGAAACACATTAGGTGAGTACACACACACACATACTCACAGACTATGTTTGAACCATCGCGGAGCCCCCACCTGAAGAAACACATTAGGTGAGTACACACACACACATACTCACAGACTATGTTTGAACCATCGCGGAGCCCCCACCTGAAGAAACACATTAGGTGAGTACACACACACACATACTCACAGACTATGTTTGAACCATCGCGGAGCCCCCACCTGAAGAAACACATTAGGTGAGTACACACACACACACACTCACAGACTATGTTTGAACCATCGCGGAGCCCCCACCTGAAGAAACACATTAGGTGAGTACACACACACACATACTCACAGACTATGTTTGAACCATCGCGGAGCCCCCACCTGAAGAAACACATTAGGTGAGTACACACACACACATACTCACAGACTATGTTTGAACCATCGCGGAGCCCCCACCTGAAGAAACACATTAGGTGAGTACACACACACACACACTCACAGACTATGTTTGAACCATCGTGGAGCCCCCAAGAAACACATTAGGTGAGTACACACACACACACACTCACAGACTATGTTTGAACCATCGCGGAGCCCCCACCTGAAGAAACACATTAGGTGAGTACACACACACACATACTCACAGACTATGT